>CAIGRN010106106.1:0-12141 GCA_903798345.1 Fraxinus anomala | reverse complement strand
AATCAATACTAAATGATATACGAGAGGTAAATTTTATTATTTTAGTTATTTGTTCTCCATTGAATATAAAAGGATTTATAAAGCCCTTCTTTAGTTTTGATAAAATCAAATTTTTAGTAGATTTTGATAAAGTCGATATAATGTGTGATTGAAAACTTGACAAAAGCTACGGGTCCCATGAAATGTACGATTGAAAATAAATTTGATAAAAAGTAATTTTTAAAAATGGAGGCAAACAAGGGCAAAATTTCTAAAATCTGCGTGTTAATTAGTACACTATATAATATTAGTATAATTGAAGCACATCATATATTAAACCAGAAGTTTAATTGATTTTATTATTTGGTATGATTGATCAAACCATTCAGATCAACAATTATACAAAAAGATATATATTTAGGAATTCGATTTAAAAGATTCTTCAATTCAATAAACACACATATAATACTTGTTCCTTGTATTATACTTTGGTCATTGACCATTACCAGTTAAAGTTTGGACTAAATTTCTATAATCTTGAAAATTAATTAGGGTGATAAAGAGGTAATGTATACTACATAATTGCATGCCCTTATTATACTTGCTACCAGACGATTGCAAGATTACTTGCCCAAATATTAAATTATGAATATAATTTTTATATTATAGAATCAATACGATGTGTCTTGTTAATAAGGGTGAGCATCAATCTCAACATTTTAATAAGTGTTAGCTAAAATGTCGATAAATAGTGTAACACTATTGCTTGTTAAACACCTCCAACATTTATAAACCAATTACTATTGAGAACAAGGTGCTTTCAATTTTTATCTAGGAAGTGCTATTTCTTATGTAGCAAAATTTGTAGCATCATACAATATCAAGGTTCTCCCCGCTATATTGGGCCTTAAGTCCATGTTTGAGCCACATTATTTGGCAAAAGAATGTATTTTTTAATAGTAAATTGATGGAGAATGTGTGGTTAAAAAATAAGGAAAATTTTTGAATTTGCATGTAATATTATTTTTTTGAAAAAATATGTGGTTAAAAAGAAAAAAAGGGAAAAAAGTAATTTAAAAAAATAGGGATCAAACAAGAGCTAAATTTAGAGACTAATATTTTTATCTAATGAATTTTACCGCAATAATGTAATTATGATATTTTTACTTTGAACAAGTTTTATATAGATTTTTTTGTAAATAAATTTTGTGGAAGTGATTTTATTTTTTTTGGAGAATTTGTAATTAAAAATAAGAAAATATTACGAGTTTACTAATAAAATTATATTATTGAGAGAATTGTGGTTGAAAATGGGTTTAACGGAATACTATTTTTCATGGTAATTGTTTTGTGTTTGAAAAATGATTGAATTGTGATTTTCTCAACCAATGGAGTCGATGAATTAGACGAAGAAAAAAAGCCATGATTCTGGATTCATTAACAAGTTACTTATGTCATATGTTGATTTGTGATTTTCAAAAACATAGTTGTCGGGATTAAAAGATTCTTCACATGGCATGGATTTTTTCTAGCAAAGGTTTGGAAAAATTGGTGATTTGTGGGTAAATATCTATCAATTAACATAACAAAAAATATAAGTAATACAATTCAATAATAATATAAACATAAGAAGAGAATTAGAGTGCAAGCTTTAGGGAGTGATATCAAGAACAGTGTTTTAAAGTAGTGTTACCTCCATTTCATGTTGGTACTTTCGTCACTACACGGCTTCAAGATAAAACACATATAGTTCACAATCGGTTCTCCTTCTACGTGCCCAACCACAGGGTGATAAAGAACGAGATTCTTATCAAGTTGTCAATATAGTATAATATAAAATTGTAGAGAGAATAATACTTCAAGTTGTATTCTAGTTCTATTTTTCAATGAGATAACCACCTTTTATAGGTGAGTACCTGTTGAGAAATTATGTTCAAAACCAAAAAAGTATGTTTGGAATGAAAGAGGAGAAAAACGGCCAATTTGTGACCTATGCGACGGCATAGGCCATTTGGCCAGACGGTCGCATTTCGAGTTCCTGTATGTACCTCTATACGGTCGCATAGACCAATTTTTTGGATCGTTAGAAGTCGTTTTTAACCGTTTATTTTTTTGAATTTTGTGGCTATTCATTCAAATTTTAGCACTATTTCGTGCTTCTAGTCAAAGCTTATATATAGGGGATCCATGTTCAATGGAAAAATGTATGAAAAACATTTGAGATTCATATATCATTCCAAAATCAAATATCAAAAACTGATTCATCATCATATTCTGAATTTTCATTTGTGTTCTTCAAGTTTTGGGGATTATACTTTATGTTTGAGTGTTTAATCCTTATAAGGCTTGTTTAATCTTTCAAACAATTTGCCAGAAAACTTTCAAGCATCATTTTCAATAAGTGAGTGGGCAAATATAATTTGAGGACACCGATCACGCATTTGAACCTTCAAGTTTGAGGGAGCCATAATGGATTAAACCTTGAATTAGGTCCCTTCGACTAAACTTCAATTGTTCAACACACAGTATCGATTTAGACTAGTTTATAGTGGGTATCGTTGTTAATGGCCACGTGCTCTAATCTTGATTCTAGTAAGTCTCTAGGGAATATCCCAATCTCATAGCTACGGCCTAATGACAACTCTTGCATAGGCGAGTCCTCCAAGGATGCGTGCAATCCGCATCTCGCGAGAATTCTCGCATCGATACTTATTCAGGGTATAACCCTTCCTAACATCACGTTATTATTATCACTATCATCATATGGATGAACACAAATAAAAATAGTGCACATTTTGTTTCTACCATATTAACTTTCTTCATGTGATCTTCAATCATAAAAGTTGGGTTACTCCCGAAGGTAACTCCCTCATGTGCTTAAGTTCATCCCTCCGATGATTTATTATGTCCATTAAGGACTTTAATTTATGATGCCCCCTAGACAATAATTTGGTACCATCAATTTGCAACTCCTCTGCATATCTGTAAAGTCACATAAAAACTTTTTCAAAATTATCAATATCACATTTAATTATAATACAATAAACATATAAAATTTAGAAATTGATTTCTTGTAACATGTTTGAGCACATGCATCATTGAACTCTTACATTTTACATGCATGTCTACAATTTAATCTGTAACACTTCTCAAGAGTTAGTTTACAATTAGAAAAATAAAATATAAGGTGTATCCATATGAAATTTCAAATACCTCCACATTCCAAAGATATCAAGTTTGAATTGAGTAAATATAGACACATTGAGCTTTTGTTTTGCACCTGCAATTTTCAAATTCAATCTGTGCGCTTTGCTCAAAATGTCAGTTTCATGATAATTATGAACAATCATGGATAAATTACATACATCCAAATTTTTTAATACCCCCACATTCCAAGTATTTTAAACACTCCCACTTGGACAACATAATTGAATACAATGATGCTCATGTATCGCAAAACATTAGACTATAAGGATTTAACATAACCATAAAGTATCAAATATGGTTTAACAATATTAATCTGTAAACACGACTTCATGGTAATAAAATAAACCTTGGATACAAAATATTTGCATTTTGTACTCCAAATAGTTAAACACCGTGTGAAAATTTAATTAGACCATAAACTAATTTTCGAATATAGTACATCAAATATTCGACAAAAGAAATATTTTTTCGATTAAACACATCACGTGAAATTCTAGCAAATATAGAATATGGCCCAAATTCATCGTTCACCCGCGTTCATTTTGATAACTTAAAATTATGAGGGCTCAGATAAAATTTAAAATAATTAAATGCCAAATTAATTATTTTAATTATTAAGATTTAAAGCTTTGAAACTTAAATCAAATTGATCATATGGTAGTATTATTATATGTTATTCTAACATCAAGATATGAGTTACCTATCTAAATTGAATTAGAATAATAAAATCACTATTATTCACAGAGTTACATTTAAACCTCTTTTAAAATATCAATTAAGCACATTATTGAGGGTTAAATATTTTAACAGTTTTTCTAGAATTCCCATGCAATCTAACCCAACCAATTCACATCCATGACAAAATCCTAGTTTTGGTTATAGTATACAATGATAATATCTCACTGTATATTTAGACCATAATTTGTTTTGCTTCTACCGTATAACTATCCACATTAAAATTAGAGACAATGCCAAAAGAATGGCACGAAGTGCCATATTGGGTTGGAATTATGAGATTAGAAGTCATTAGACCAATTCAGTATATAAGATATTTATAAGTTGTCTCGATTGCAACCAAATGTATGTACCATTTGAGCCACAGAATTATGCTAAGTAATCACTTAAGTTCTAACCAAGTACGAGATTTATAGCCATAAATTACAGCTAGACTCATAGCACAAAACCTTGAATAATTCAAGAAGTAGATTGAGTTCACTGGGTTTGATAAGAGATGTCACATAGCAAACTATATACTTTTTATTTGTGTTCAAATGGAAACCATGTATAGATATTGACATTAATCAAATTTTGTACATGTCGGGATGTCAAAGCAGCTTCATTACCTGTTGCATCTAAAATAAACAACTGCAAATATTAAATCTTCAACAATAGATTGTGTGTTGAAGTAGAACTGGGATAGGTGCAAGAGAAGCACAACATAACTTCTTTTTTTTATTTTTTTATCATCAAATAATCTGTTCCTCATAGGCAGAAAGGCAGATTTGCCAGAGAAATGAATAAATGAGGGATGCAAATTTTCTATATTAATAAGATACACCTACATAATGAGGAGACTTGTTAATTAATGAATAATATCGGACATTGAAAGGTTTTGCATTAACCTCCATCATTTCATCAGTAATTAAAAAAAAAAAAAGATAATATGTTCAAATTAGAGGTTCAGAAAAATGAACAATAATTTAATCGAATTTTAATTCCACTCTTCTCACAGAGAGAGAGAGAGAGAGAGAGAGAGAGAGAGAGAGAGAGTTATTTAGGCATCCGTCACTCACATATTGATTAAAATGCAGTTTTTACCTTTAAACGTAAACCAAGAAGAAAGATGAGAGGATTTTGTTAGTGCCTCCAAAAGAATACCAGTATTTTATCGCAAGGGGTATTCGTGAATTTTTTTTTTTTTTTTTTTCTTTCAACTAGAAACATGCTTTTATGTCATTAGATCATTATTTCTTTTGTACACCGTACCACGGTAATATAAATATGGAAGTTAAAGGAAAAGACTATTAATATTGAGCAATGGTTCTCACAGAAACGAAAAAAAATAGGGAAGACACAAACATGTGAACCCACTTTTTTTAATAATATTTAAATCAGGTAGGACCTACATCCATGTGACTTTTCTGTAGAACATCTGGTATGAATAGTTCTATACATTTAGTATTATTCATTAATATTAAGTTTATCACAAAACTAAATCCAAATATATCAAAGAAGAAGGTACATTTATTGACTAAAGATCACACATATGATTTATCTAAGAGGAAATTTTATTTACACACAAAGGACATAACACGACTTTAGATTGTTGGAAAAACTGGTAATTTGTGTGTAAATATTTATCGATTAACATAACAAAAAAAAATAATTAATATAATTCAGCAATAATATAAACACAAGAAGTTAGTTAGAATGCGAGCATTTGAGAGTTACGTCAATGAGACTCTCCTAAAATCTTGTTGCATCCCCTTCGCACTAGTATTTTCGGCATTATACTGTGCCAAGATAAAACCCATATAAATCACAGCTGATTACTTCTATGGACACGACCACAAGGAGATAGAAAATGAGTCTCTCATCAAGTTGCCAAAATAGTATAGTATAAAATTGTAGAGAGAATAATACTTCAAGTTGTTGTATTTTAGTTCTATTTTTAATGAGATATTACCACCTTTTATAAGTGAGTATCAACCCCACAATTAAACCACTAAAATATAAGTCATAATATGAATTATGATGTTTTTAATTTGTGTTAAAGCTGATAATTAAATCAAAAAACAAAAAATTAAATGGTTTAAATATTGAAAGGTTAAAACTTTTTTTTCTTTTGTGTACAACAGCAAATTCATGACGGAATTGGAAATAAACAAAAAAATCATAATATGAATTCTTGATACAGCTTTCATCAGTTTGTATTGTTTGATTGATTTTTTTTTTTTTTTATTAATTATCATAGTTATAAAATTGAATTGCATAAAAAAAATTTAGTTCCATACAGTTTTAACTTTTATGACAGTTTTCGAAATAGAATTGAATAAAAATAGAGCTTTCTCGTGTTTCAAGAAAAATGTAATATTTTTTTCGTTTTTGGGAAAAATTATTGTTATTTGTTGTTGTTGATTGTAGTAGTTTGTTTAGCTATTTTTGAAGAGTAATGCTATTTAGATTCACTGGAACTATAACCCCACTTTATGTGGCCATAATACAACATTGAATGATGAGTACAATTAAATGAGTCAAATAGCATCTGTTTCACCGTCATTATTCGGCAAAAACAAAATTTTAAATAGTAACTTTTTGGAGAATGTTTGGTTAAAAAGTATGAAAATGTTTTGAATTTACGTGTAAAAATTCTTTATTGTGTGAATGTGTGATTAAAAATAAGTTTGTAGAATAAAAATTTTTGAAATAATGATCGTCATACAAGGGTTAATTCCACTTTTCATTTAGCATATCACCTAATAACACATATACTAAGTATTACAATTCAGTGAAACTAAATAATATTATTCCTTTTTGAATGATACGTTGTATCTCCAGCATTAGAATTTAGTTGAAAATTCAATACGGTTCAAATATTATCTTTTCGCAATTAATTGAACTTCTATTTTTTTTTCTTTTCTATTTTAATAAAATGACAGAATATTTTCTTAGAGATCAATATTACTTACTTTTTTATGAAAGAATATCATTCACTGTAAAACAATCCAATTTTTTTTTTTTAGCTAAGGAGGCCTCAAAGTTGGTTGAGTCAAATCCGACTATCACACAAAATGTAAATGGTGCATATACAATAAGCATTTTCCTATCTCATCTATAATATATTGAATATCACATCAAGTGAGAATTATTTTTTGAACGATGTTAACCATACTATAATTCAATTATTGCAATAATACTTCACTTTCTATTTTTCAATACATATTTAATTTATTTAAAAAAATAGTTACCATCAATGTACATGCTCATTTGACATATTCATCTCACAATTGTGCTTTTTCATTATTCACGTCCAACTAATTAATATTCAGTTTTACTTAATTGAAAATTAAATAAAAAATTTATTATTCATTATCACATATATATTCGCTGGTATTAATTTTAAATTAATTAACATTCACACATATTCAAATAGTACTTTAGAATATTTATAAAGTATTTCATAATAATGTGTAACGCACATTTAATGTTGATTAATGTTGACAAAAATGTCATAATCAGTTGATCATTTCAACTTTGAACAGTGTTGAGAAAAATGTCATAATCAGTTGAGGTCAAATTTATAATTCTCAGAAAGTTCCAGGACTAAATTACAAGAAAAAAAATTCTACACAGTAAAGAGAAAGAGTGGAGGTGGGTTTTTAACCTTTTCATCTCTCTCTACAAATTAATTATAAATTATAAGTTGCTATCATTATTGCTCGCACGCAGGGAAGTAATTTTTTTAATTTAGTAATTAATTTTCTGTTCTAAACTTCTAAGCTTTGTTTGAAGAGGTTTTTCCGTTTTTATTGCCGGACCGGACAACGCAGGCCATCAGTCGTTGCAGCTCTCTCAAGACTCTGAGGCCAAGAATTTAGAGAAAGAAACAAAATATTTTAGAGAGAGAGAGAGAGTACAGCGGTAGAAATAAAACGATGGGATCGCACCAAAATCCTGTTTAACAACTACCCTTCTTGTAATACACACGTATACTTGCACTGCTACCTCACATATTAATATCAACATGTTCCCAGAAACACTTTCAGATTTCAACTTCAGGTACTGCTACTACATATGTATGTTCAAGAAAAAAAAATCTTCATTTTTTTACCTCGTTTCTTCTTATTCTGCCCATTTTGCCCTTTACATTCTGTTTATGTCCTGCTATAATCTAAGAGCTACTCCGAAATGGCTTCTTTTTTTTTTTTTTTGGGGGCGGGGTTGGGGGGTGTGGGGGCGGGGCTAGAAATGGATAACCCTTTTTTTCTTTTCCTTTTGTTCATTGATAATTAGTTTTTGGATTTTGTTCTTTTTAGGCGCCTATTTAGTAAAGTTAGGCAAAGGGTGTATCTGTTTAAAGATTGACGTTCCGATTCCATCAAAGAAACTGAAATCTTGGTTCAAATTTCTTTATTTTCAGTGTTGAAAAAAATAGAATCTGAGATAATTTCTTGTTCAACCTGTGATTTCTGAAAATTAGTGAATTTGTACTCGTTTAGGCATTTTTGCAGTTAAATTCTTCATTATAATTGTATTTCATATTTACTTTTATTCCTTGTTTTCTGGGGTTTTGGCTTCTGGTTTTGTCGTTAGTGAGTTATTCAGATAAACTGAACATGTTCGTATTTTACAAATTCTGTTGTTTTTCCCTGGTTATTGAGGAACAGCCCATGTGCAGCTCACATAGTTAGTTGCTTGTATTTATTGATACATCATCATTTTTTGGAACATTCTTGGTTTATATGAAGTCGTAGTAGGCAGTTTTTATCTTCCTGCCTGAAAGGCTTCTTTCTAGAACTTTTCTTTCAACTAGGAAGGAAATGTTGTTGATACTTCATTATCAGTAGTCTTCAACTGTATCTCTCTCTCCCCTGTTTTTCAGCAAATCCAGATTCCTTACATGTCTTCATGTTTTTTGGAATTTTGTATGTTAATGGTGTTTATAATTTGTGTTTTCGTATGGTTTTAATTAGCGGCACATTCACATTCACACTCACACTCGCACTCGTATACTCTCTCTCTCTCTCACACACAGAGTAAATCAATACCTATTGCATTTTATCTCTGTTATCTTGGCATTTTTGGGGTGATAATTGGTGTTAAACAATTAATCTTTTCAAATGCTTTGATGGAAATTCTTATGTTGTTGTCCTTGTTCGTTTCGCATCTGATATTTTAGGGTCAAGGAAATGATTTTAAGTTTCATCAGTTTGTTTGTTTCACGAATGAATGCTGCTTGTTAATCCACTTAGCAATACATAGTGGTCACATTGTTCTCTGTTGATATTTTGCTTTGCTTTTTCCTGTTCTTCTAGATATTATTATAAGAGATTTGAATTGATCTTTGGCATTATTGAATGATTTCTTAATTAAGGAATTTGTTTTGCTCTTTGAGGCATCCTAATTCGACGATATAACTGAAGTGGGATCTATCGCGTGTGCTTCTACAATTGCTTTATAAAAAGCCAATGGGTTCTCGATTCCAATCTCATCAGCTCAGCAATGGACTATATGTATCGGGCCGTCCGGAGCAGCCAAAGGAAAAAACACCAACAATGAGCTCGGTGGCCATGCCCTACACCGGTGGGGACATCAAGAAGTCGGGTGAGCTCGGAAAGATGTTTGATATTCCTGTTGATGGCTCAAAGTCTAGGAAGTCAGGACCTATATCCAGTGCTCCATCGAGGACAGGATCTTTTGCTGGAGCCGCTTCACATTCTGGACCTATTAACCCCAATGCTGCAGCCAGGTCCAGCTATTCTACCTCGGGTCCTGTACCTTCCATGGGGGTAACTGGTTCGACGTCAATGAAGAAATCAAATTCTGGGCCACTTAATAAACATGGAGAACCTATTAAAAAGTCCTCTGGACCTCAATCTGGGGGAGTGACGCCTAATGCCCGCCAAAACTCAGGTCCTCAACCTCCAAATCTTCCTGCAACAGGTCTCATCACATCTGGACCCATTACATCTGGTCCACTGAACTCATTTGGGGCCCAAAGAAAGGTTTCTGGTCCTTTAGACTCAATGGGGTCGATCAAAGTACGTGGTTCCTCAGTTGCTAACAATCAGGCTGTGACGACTCTTGGTCAAGATGATGACTATTCCTTCAAAAGGAACCTCCCGAAACCTATATTGTGGGCAATTATTTTACTTTTCTTAATGGGATTCATCGCTGGGGGATTTATTATTGGGGCTGTGCACAATCCTATTCTCCTCATTGTAGTTGTGGTTCTGTTCTGCATCGTTGTTGCCGTATTTGTATGGAATTCTTGTTGGGGAAGAAAAGCTATCCTTGGATACATTTCCTGTTATCCGGATGCTGAATTGAGAACTGCCAAAAATGGGCAATACGTCAAGGTCTCCGGGGTATGTACTTTATTGAATATGTGATGCCAAATATTCTATTGATTAATGTCCAATAAAAGTTTTAATTCCTAACTATAACCCGCAAACCTTGAATACCGAAGTTGTTGGATACTGATGTTATGATCGACTGATTTGATTGTTACACGTGTCCATTACCAAGAACGTCCACCTATTAAAGAAGATACGTCATAGTTTTTGAACTTTTCAAAACTTGTATCTATACTTGCTTTTGGAAACAGCATATTAAATCTAAGTGGTCACATAATCTTGTGAAATATACGGCGCCTCAGCCAGTAAGGCATAGTCTTTTTTTCTCCTGATCTTTGTTATTCTACTTCCTTCTAATTGTTAAAAGGCATTTTAACCCCTTGTGGTTTCATAAAGCTGCTGATTACCCCTATGGCAAAAGGTTTGCATGTAGAGGGGTACTCATGAAATTTAACATCAAAATTTTAGCCTTTTAGATGGATAACTTGACTAACTGGATGGATCTGTAGACTGTAAATTATTAGGGAGTTAATATCTTATTTCCTTTATAACTTATTGAAACCACGGGGATTGTTTGTATTTGCCCTTTCTTTCTGTGTACTTTTTATTTTCTTTTTTTTTAAATTGTGGGATAAGAGAACATTGTGATTTAGAAAGTGAGAGAACATAAAAATGGATATTTGCAAGGTGTTTATTGTATATTATATATGGATGGAAACATTTCAAGGCAAATTAATCTAGATGAATTTTGAACTTGCTGCATTACTGTATAGCTGGTGTGTATTTTGCTAGTTTTGTTACAGTAATTTTTGCATTTTATATTCTCATATACTCAAATTTTCTAATCTGATGATTGGTTATATTGTGGAAGGTGGTGACCTGTGGAAATGTGCCCCTTGAATCATCCTTCCAAAGGGTTTCTAGATGTGTCTACACGTCTACCAGTTTATATGAATATCGAGGATGGGATTCTAAGGCTGCAAATCCTACGCACCGTTGTTTTACATGGGGACTTAGATCATCTGAAGTGAGGACAGAATTTTGTTACTCGTGCATCCATTTAAAAATTGTTGTCGGCGAAACACTTTTTGTGATTTTTTTAGAAGTTGGTGAAAACAACATATTCTTTAAGAAGTTAAAAAGGAAAATGCAGAAATCCTTCTAAAAAAAATATTAAAAGGGGAGTAAAAAAGAAAAGGGAATATGCAAAAGAGAATAACAAAATTGCTAGTCGCTGTAATTTTATTTTATTTATTCATCTTTATCATATGTTCTGTGCTTGAGGGTAAGAGCAAATCTTTTCGGGATTTGCGAATTATTTTAAAATGCTGCCGTTTTATGGTGCTTGACTAGAGTTTTTCCTCCATACTCCATGCAGAAACATGCTGTCGACTTCTACATATCTGATTTTCAGTCAGGACTAAGAGCATTGGTTAAAACTGGCTATGGTGCACGGGTGACTCCATACGTCGACGAATCTGTTGTCATTGAAGTCGATCTGCTGAATAAAGAGTTGTCGCCAGAATTTGTCCAGTGGTTGGGAGAGAAGAATCTTTCTAGTGATGATCGTATGATGCAATTGAAGGAAGGGTAGGTTTTTTATTTGCCCTTCCCCTTTTGACATGTTAAAGCATGTATGGCTAAGTTTAAAAGTGACTTTTAAGTGCTTTCTTTGCCAAACACATTTGGGCTTTCTATAAGCTGTCACGAGAAGTGTTTTAAATTATAAATAGGCTCGTGTGGGAGTGATTTTTTGAAAATAACTTTTCAGTCTTCCCCACTCTCATTTCAACCACATATTCTCCATGAAAAAAGATCATTTTTTTACGTTTCCCCCATTACTTTTCCCTACTTTTTTTACCACACATTCTCCGAAAAA
>CAIGRN010106096.1:0-15940 GCA_903798345.1 Fraxinus anomala | reverse complement strand
TAGATTTTTTGGTCGAGCAAAAACTCGACTTAATTTGGACAAAAAAAAAATTCGAATCATTTTTATTCGAATCAATCCCGAACTTTGAGTTTCTGCTTACGAATGGATCGATTCGACTCGACTCGACTCCACTTGATTAGATCAGACCCCATTCGACTCGTTAACATCTTTACCCTCGTATATTCTGAAGTGACCCAGCCGTAATAGTGCAGAAAAAATAAGCTAAAACCTAGTAGTCATTCTCCACTGCTCTAAAAACCTGCAAAACCCTGCAACGGAGGGAGATAGCAACCGAGCAGCGCCAATAACATGAATTCCGTCGAAGAATCTGATGTTGGTATACTTTGCTATATCTCGCAGCTTCCTGGTTTCCGTGGAATTCTCAAGCAAAGGTATCTCTTGGCTCTCTCCCACAATATTTGCATACATCAAATGTACTTGTTTTTTTTTTATTAACCTTACGACGATTTTTAGAAATTTATCTAAATTAATTTCCTTCAACGGCTGAATTGTGAACGGGAATGCAATTGTAGAAGCACCTTCTGATATATTAGTTCAAATGAAGTTCAAATGAGGGGACCAGGTACTGAAATACCCGGAAAGAGTATATAATTTTTTCTGGCAGAGTGTTTAAAGTTAAGCTTATGTGTATCAAACATTTGAAAAAATTGATGGAAGTTGTAGATCCCGTCTGCTGCAGATTCATACACTTTGTTAGATGAATAATTTTAAGAGAGAAAATACTCTTCATGTTTTCTCTTATTCCTGTAAAGTTAGTAAATTCCTTAGTTATATGTTTTGATTTATATAAAAAATCAACTTGATTATCATTTAAAAATGGTAAAATCCTTGCACTTTTTTTTTTTTTCAGATATTCCGATTTTATTGTAAATGAAGTGGGTTTGGATGGAAATGTTGTGCATTTAACCTCATTAGAGGTTCCAGCAGAGGTATGCAGTTAAATTCTATTTTTCTTTTACCGTTATCAGTGCCATCTATATATTTTTGTTGTACAGATGCTATATTATGGATTGTTTTGGTTTAATAGATTTCTGAGGAAAAGGAAGAAAAGACTACTGTTCAAGTGAATAACAATTATGCCACCGAGATGGAATCTTTTCTAGCTCTTGCTGGTGACTCTGATGCGGAGAAGTTGAAAAGTTTTGTAATTCAAATTGCTTCTAATGTAAGCGATGAAGACATGTCCATTGTTCTTTCTCCGAGCTCTGATAAAGCCCATCGAACGGTACTGGTTTGACAAATTTCTGGTTTGACAAATTTTGTGGTATTTTATATATGTTAATATTTATATATATTTTCTCATTACTCATACTAGAAACTAATGATTTTCAGGCAATTCATAACTTTTTCAAGCAGAAATTGAATTTCCTTGTTACTGACACAGTAGATGGACCAGATAGTTCATCAAAATGCATTCGGGTGAGGTTGAATGCAGGAGGAAATAACGGCAAGGGGAGGAACACCAAGAAAAGAAAAGATCGAGGTGATAAGGCCTATGATAGTAGAGGTTCAGATAGTTGGCCAGAACATCTTGGAAAATTCCTTAGGTAGCGTTTCCTCTGCATATTCTTCTCTTTTTTCATGCATATGAATGCCTAATTCCTGATTGTTATGATAGTACAATATTCTGTGGCTGCATAATATTTCTTTTTCTTCTTAAATATTCTGAATTATGCTATTTTAGGCAAAGGGAATATAGCAGTTTGAAAATTGCAATGAATCTAAAAAATAGCACATAACACATTAACAAACTAATCATTACATAACAAGACCATCCACAACTATAACTAAAAGTCTAAAACTTGCTTTGTTGCCTATCTTTTATTGTCCTGCTGCTTATGTTTGAGCCTTTGCCGACGATATTCTTGATGTGCATGCTGAGGTAAGATGAAAATTACTTCAAGTGATGAAAATTGTAAGTGTTCTGCTGAATGCTGATTCACATTGAAGATGGAAATCTTAAACTGTGTGATTATGTTATATGGTGCTTATTCTTCCTTTGATGATCCTGAACGTGCTGGGAATTGACTTCGTAAAGTGACCACTTGACACTGTTCCTGTACTATCCAGGCTTGAAGCTAACGCCTTGTTAATTGATTGGCTCATGCTTAAAGTTGAGTCAAGTTTTTAATATAGCATATTTATTTCCCTAGGCACATTCAACGCTCCAATTTTCCTTCATCTTTTTCTGCAGGGTAGTCCTTTGTTTCTGTTTCTCATGCTCCTTTTGCTTCTTAGGAGTCAGCTTATGTTATTGTGGGTGTTTCAGAAGGTCGTTGTGTTGCACTTTGGGATCTCGAGTCATCATAAATTTGTGGTTTGATGAAATATGAGTCCTACTGATGATACTTGGATAACAGTGGAGTTTTGGAGCCTCAATCCAAATTTTGTGGAACTACTTTTGTTGTTTATCTCATCGAAGTCAGTTGAGAAAATAATGGACACAGTGATACAGATTTAGTTGGAAACAGTATAACAATACACATCTATTTTAGGCGTAACAATAGAAACTAGAGTCAGATTTTATTTTTTTTTTGGCCATAATTATTAGTTTAACTTATGAAATTTTCTACTATATTTTTAACAACTGTCCATTATTGGTAGTGATTTTATGTATATAAAGAGTAGCTTTTCTGAATTATGTAGCCAATTGATTTAGTCATACTTCGTGATACTAGAATTTCTCCTCAAGTTTCTCTTTCTAATTCTTGTTTTCTCATGCCTTTCACTCTGTTTAGCATTCTGCATCATATATAATCCCTACCCACTTCCCTTTGACTATTTTTGGTCGCTCAAGAAGCTAAAATTGAAAAGTTGTGCTTTATTGTTGGACTCATAATTGCGTGAGTTTTGCATGCTTTCAGTTCTTGTTCAGAATACTCATCTCCAAATGGTTTGAAGATGCCTATTGCAATATCCCTGAAGAAAGAATCCCAATTATTTGCCTTCGTATCAGTTATTGTTATATTTTTTTTCCAATTTGATTCACATTCTGACTCTAATAAGATTAATGTGTATTTGACCTACGTTGACCAGACAATATTTTCTGCCCTAACAGGGTTCTATCCTTATTCATAATAAGTAGTTGGTTTCAACTGAAATTTCTTGTTTTGAACCTTATAAAACATTTTAATTTGGTCAGAGTGTTATTGCTAATGGGGTCTTGCAGTTGTGTACAACTAAAAGGAATTTTCACTGTAAACTGATAGGTTTCATCTCTACAAGGAGAATAAGGATACACAGGAGACATTAGGCCTACTTGGAAAGATGCTTGGGGTTCAGGTATTGCATGTATTTACTGACTTATCCATCTGATTAAATGTTAAAGCCAAACAACTGAGTTGATCTCTAAATGCTTGTATCTACTCCACTTTGTTGGTTGCTGGATCTTACTAACTATCAACGAACAATTTAAACTGCACATTGATTTATGTTTTTGGACTTTCAATTTTTTTTAAATAAAGTTTTTTGAAATTTTGCTGTGAAGTTGATTGATCTTTTCCTTTCTCTCTCTCTCTCTCTCTCTCTTTCTATTTTGGGCAGCCCAGATCCTTTGGGTTTGCTGGCACGAAAGATAAGCGCTCTGTATCAACTCAAAGGGTATTTTCTTTCATCTCTATATTGGTGCATACAACTCTCTTCTTTGACTTGTTTAATATCGATTGACAATTTCAATCATCATTTTTCAGAGTTTTTTCAGTTGGATGACCAAATTACTGTTACTTGGCTAGAATCCTAATCTACTTTTTGTATTCAAATATCAGGGGGATCTTATTTGTATTCAGGATATATGGGATCTTTTGGGGGCCTATTGTAGATATAAACCTTTTCACGGTAGTATTAGTTGCTAAATAAATTTATATTGGTTGATGGGTTTTATGATAAGGATTCAATTTCTGATGATTCTTCATTGTCGGTGCAAGTATTGAAGAAAATCATGGAATGCGAATGGTATTTGTCTTTCGCATGTGAAGGAAAAAGAAAAATGAGTATTATTGTAACAAATAGGTTTGACGAAATAGGATGAAGTGGTTATTGTTGGAAGGAAGACGACCTTGGTAAGAGTTGAGTTCTTCTAAATCAGCATTATATCCTAACTTATTTCTTTCCAGTAGTCAAGGATATAATAATTTTTCTTGGATCTGTTGGTTGATAAAGACAGAATAACCGTCTTTTTGGTAAAATATGATAAAGAAGTTAAGAATGTAGTGTCAGCAGTATAGGATTCTGTGATCAACTTTTTCTGATACTTTACTACAATACCTCTCAACAGATTCAAATCCCATTTGAACATATCCTAGATAGTATTCTCATCTGTTTATATTTTGTTATAATTGATATATTCCTTAAGCAGTGAGCATGGCAGACTTTGTTGTTAGTTCTAAAATACTTCCTATACTTACGAGCTTTCTGGATATATCCGTGTTTGCATCATAGGTAACTGTTTTCAAGCAGCGGGCAAGTAGATTAGCTGCGCTTAATGAAAGGTTAATTGGTATTAAAGTTGGAGACTTTTGGTAAGAGCCTTAGAGTTTGTGTTAGTACATTTTATAATGTTTGCAGCATTTTATGACTCAATTACCCTGCAGCTATGTTAATGATGGACTTGTTCTTGGGCAGCTCCAAGGAAACCGATTCACTGTTACATTAAGGTAAAATACATCAACAAATATTTGTTTAATCTGTGGACTTCGAACACTAGCGCAATATTTCATACATTGATGTTCAATTGAACTTTTGTACATCTTTAGGGGAATCATAGCTGAAAGTGAAGATATTATAAGAGCTTCCACTACTGCCTTGGGAAAGCATGGATTTATTAATTACTTTGGCTTGCAGGTCATTCCTGGATTTACGTCCTCTTGAATATTATACCTTTATGTTCACTGTTTTTCATTCTGCTTCTATTCTCTTCATATATGAAATAAGATAGATTAGAAGAATTTGACGTGGAGGTAAGTATTGTTTCCTAGCCATTGGGTATTTGATTGATGGTGGTGTAGAACCTGAAGGAGAATAATGCAAAGGCCTTTGATATAGTAGATTCCTAGATGCAAATTTCTTCACTATGTGAACCAAATTAAAAAATGTAAAGTCTAATTCGATATACAATTTTAGAAGGTTTCAAGTAAAAATTAACGAAAAGATTGTAAATTATGTACGTTAGTCCTCGATTAACCCCTCCCTTCCTCCCTCCGTCAAATCTTGGGTAGAATTGCACCCGAAATTTCGATTATGGTATAATTTCAATTTCTATTAAAAATTTGGAAACTGAAGTTAATGTCTTGGAAGCATTACTAGAGCTTACATAGATTTCAGGGAACTAAAAATGTGAATGTATACTGCCTGCTAGTCTTTCATTGAGCCTTCATTGAGTTAAGTTTTACATGAGCTTTTGATAGGCTGCATCAATCCAAAAAGGCTTGATTTTTTGCCAATGGGAGGAATGCATAACCTTTTTTGGATTCTGACATCTGTTTCAAGATTTAGAGCATTTGCTGTAATAATGATGTGTTATGTATTCAGAGGTTTGGAAGCAGTTCTGTACCAACTCATCTTGTTGGAGCAACTTTACTTCGTGGGGATTGGAAAGCTGTGGTCAGCATGATTCTAGATCCAAGAGAAGGAGATATCCTTATACATTTATTGTCTTATGACTTGATATAAATTTTTATCTTCCTATCACATGCTTGCATAGTGCATACTTCCATACAATAACAACTATTAGAAGAGCTTCTATAATTCTATTGAATTGTCATATAACCATGTTCTCTATAACTTGGATTTTGAATACAAAAAGATGCCACAAGGAAGATGAGGGAATATTACAAGGAGAGTGGAGACATAGAGGGGACCCTAAGACAGTTACCTCGACATCTGGTTGCAGAACGTGCTATTGTAAGTTTTTATTTGTGCAGTCTCTCTTATTTCAGTTTGTGGCGTTAATATGTTACTAAGATTTTTATGTCATGGCCCAAAATTGTGAATATGTACCAACCATAAATTCCAAAGAACTGAAGAAGGAACCACAAATTATCAACCCACTGTGTTTATGCACAACTTATCCTTCTTAGCTTGAGCTTTGCAATATTACATTGAATTTTGTGTTTATTCTCTTTTGAACCTGTTGATTTTTTCAGTTATTGTAGTTTCTACTAAATAGGCTGCATTACTTCTGAAGTTTAAATTGTGTGCTTACAATCACGACTTGCATTTTTCTCCTTTCTTGTATTTCAGCTCCAGTGTCTAAAAAGGAATCCTGGAAATTACTTACAAGCTTTGATGGGTATACCAAGGACGCTGAGAATGATGTAAGTGATTGTTCCAGTGGAAATATACCCTCTTTCGTGGTGTATGAATTTAATATTTAAGCAGTGTTTTTCTTCATCTGCCATAAGCAAATTATCATTTCCTTGATTCTGATCGCATGTGTTTGTGGGATGCATGCTAACTATGGTTCAGCTGGCTAACTGTTACCATTCAGCAATCATTCAGCATCTTGGTTTTCATTTTCATCATTTTTTTGGAAATGATTTTAGGTTTTGTGCATGAACCTTCATTGATTCCGGAGCATGGGTGCTTGCTTTTGGATCATTAGCATGCTCTATCTACTTGTTTGAAGTTTTATATGGTAGAATGAGATGATTTATCCAACAATGAAATTAAGAGGACCCTTAGGATTCTACACTGGAAAAATTCTGATGTGGTGGTTGTGGTTGAATATCTTATAAATCAAATTTTCTTTACATATTTTTCAGTTTACATGCTTTTGGTGCTCACCAAATGAGAACAGAAAAATGTGAAAATTAAGAGTCGAGCTAAATGTTGTATTCTGTCACTGATTCTTTGGGAAAGGTTATCACACTTCTGTTGGGCGGTTAACACACTTCAGTTATACAAAGGCTAGGGCATGTTTAGGTCTTCACTTGTTCTCTTCTCTATCCTTCCCCATTTTTTTCTTTCTAGTTTTCATGGTGGTTCCGTGTTTAAAACAATAGAAGAAATCTTAAAATGTTCTGAGCTATGAAAAAACCAACTCAACAAGCTGATGCCAGTATAAAAAAGGTCCAGAAAAGCTAGATTATGGAGCGCACGCCTCGTTTCCTGAGGCTTATGCCATATGCGTGTGATTATGTCTAGGCATAAGCCTTGACAAATAGCACCCTAGGCATTAGCTTCTAGGCTCTTAAAAGGCCTTACACGAGGCGCGCTTCAAAGTGTAAGCTTCAGGTCCTTCAAAAAAATAGCAAGGAGCTTGCAAGGGGAGGGTACAGATGGAAGCTTTTGTTAGTTTATTATCTTTTTAGTTGAAATATAAAATTTGAAATTTATGAAGATAATGTTCAACTTTTCAGGTTCATACATAGTTATCAGAGCTACTTGTGGAACCATGCCGCAAGCACGAGAGTACAAAAATACGGTATGTTGTTTTCCTTGGTTTCTGTTTTAGGCTTTTAAGGTCACTCTTTTTCTGAAATTGTTGCCAACGTAACTTGGTTTAATAATGGAGCTTTGGCCACACCGTTCATCTCGTTGATGTAACTGATTATGCAGGTTTTAACCAGGTTATCTTGGGTGATTTGGTATACTGCAAAGAACAAGATACTAAGAATGAAACGAGATCCGTGAAATTGGAATTTGAAGATGGTAGTAGCAATGAGGTTGACATTAATGGTCATTTTGATGATATGCCTGTAACTGAGCTTCCTGCAGAGCAAAGTATGTCAGTGAAGGTAATGTTATCATGTTGCATATGGGTCCTATATCACTTTTATTGTTGAGACAGCAATGAAAACTGATTAGTATAATGTTTAATGTGACGAGAAATGTTAAAAATCTTTTTCAAGTTGGAAGGAATATGAAGTGTTTTAAAATATCCTTTATGCCAGACGCTGTACTCCAACTTTGCTCCTGCCTATATACCACACGGGACAAACGATTTTTAACTAATCTTGAACTATAGATAATGAAAGAAAAGTAGTCTTAATCAAGATCACTTCCTGATCAATGTACAAAACCTTTATCTAGAGATTAGCTAGAAGTTTACCTTATCACCCTTTGAAATGTGAACAGATAGGTAAGAAAAGTGGGATGGAAATATAATTGTGCGCTAGTTGCGCCAGTTTTCTTGCCTAGAGGTTTTGGGTATTTAGTTTCTGTATTATATGATTTTCTGTTGCTGTTGTTGGCTACAATGTGCATTACATCTATGTATATGCACACAAAGACCAATTTCAAGAAGTAAAAAAAATCTCTATTTCCAATCGAACTGGATTATTAACTTCAGACTTACTGAGATTGCGACACCTCCAATCTAGTAGAATCTTGATCTTACCTGGAATTAACATCATAATAGAGCTCTGTGAACTTTATGACATGATTCTGGAAAAACAAACTGAGTTCATACATCTGAAGTTTACTCGGACAGATGGCATTCCTCTAGACCAAGCTACCGACATTTGAAGAGCTCTCAAGATAGGCATCCTAAATCATTTCCACTTAGGATCTTTCCTGTGAACAAAGCCTGCTAGATGTCTAACCACAATTTCAGACATCATTCCTTGACCTCTAATTACTTATATACACTTAAGATATCCAAAACACGTTTGGGTAGTAACATTTGATAAAACTTCTTCGAGATTGATCTCTCTCATCATCTTAGATTCATTTTCTTTATTGTTTGCAGCCCATTTGGTCTATTACTACTTGGCTGTAGAAAGTAACACTAATCTTGTTTAGCATCATAAGAAACTGTTTCGCACGTCCTTTGCTTAAGAAATATGATCCAACTTTTATTTGAGGTTTCTAAGTATCTTGTAAATCCAAGTATGCACTACGCATATAAGGACTCTGAAATTCAGTCCTTCTATCATACAATGTTCCAAGTGAATGTAGTTCATGTTACATGTCAAATCTACTAATGGACAATGGTATGAGAGGACCAGACTTTCCTTCTTATCTTGGCCAATTCAATTATGGTGATAGATCCCTTGTACACTTGGATGCCTACGTTTATGAAAGCACGAATCTTTTGTTAGAGAAAACCAATATACTTGTACACTATAGTAGGGATTCCACACAACCATGCTGCCTCAGGTCCAAGGCTCATATGCACAACTTTTGGAATAAGTCATTGACAACATTTGAAATATCGTTGTGCCTAGCTTGAGCCCAGTTCAACGAACTCATTATCTGACAAGCACCATGATCACTCTGATATCCCTGTCGATTCTATGAAACTTATCGTCCTATCTAAAGAAGTTGTATAATGTACTAGCAATTACTAGATAATCGGAGCCCAGTTGACTGTTCTGAGAACATGAACCTTTTCATTATCCAATGTTAAGGAATGCATGTTTCATTTCTTAACATGTATCTCCTGAGACTTATATCTGTCAACTTATTGATAAAAGATAACAATGAAATATGAATGAGAGCATCTTGCCCAATGATGAGTTTTAACACTGGTAGAAGTTTGTCATAGAAATGCCACGTGATCGGCTTTAGGACATATATGATACAACAAACAAGAATAACCTAATGAAAATAGTGCAGCACAAGTCAAAAGCCAATTTATACGACTAGTAAACTGGATATTTGTTAAGCTAGCCAAAATGACTTTTTTAGATAGTACATTTTAAAATTAAAACAATCTTATAAGCACCAAGGATTGAGAATTGAGATATTTCAGGAGCCACAATATAACTTTTTTTATCTTGGCATGTGTTATCTTCTTCTCTCTTACATAGTGATTTGCCTGTCATTTAGCTTTTTGTGAAATTGCATATCTAATATGGTACCTACTTTTGGACAGGCATTAAATAAGGATGATATAGTTGCTGGAAATTATACAGTTGATGATATTGTACTTCCTTTGCCTGGGTAAAATAATCTGAACTTGTACCTAGGTTGAACTGCTAATCCAATTTCTTTTCTTTCTTTCTATTTTTTCAGTCATTCACACATTCATTTTCTTTTCTTTTTTGTTTGTTGGAGGAAGGGGGAGGGTTGGGTGTTATATGTAGTTTTCTGTGGTTTCTTTGACAATGCTTTTACTGCAGGTCAAGGGTTATTTATCCACTGAATGATATTGGGAAAGTTTATCTGGACTTGGCAAAGAAGGTGAGGTTCTCTATAAATTATTCATTGGCTTCTACATTTGATCTCCATATATATATTTGGTGCATCTATATGTTTAAGGTGACTGATATTATAACTAAGGGTATGTTCGTCAAGGTGTTTATGAATAGGTAAATGAGTGGTGGAGAAATGACTAGTACCTATAGGTCTTAAGAAATGTGTGAATGAAAAGTGAATTGACCAAAAGTGTATTTTGACCAAGGTGTTCATAAACACCATAGAAACACTTGTCCCAACATATGCTAAGATAAACCTGTAGCTGTTTGCACTGCTTAATTTCACTTTGACATTCATTAGTCATGTAAGAAGTCCAATATCAATTTGCTTTGTTCCAGATTTAATTAAATGGGATAGGCATGCATAAGCAGTCACCAAGTGTCTGGTATGAAGGCTGTACCCACATTGTCATTGTTAAGATCATCTCTTCTCATTCTTATTAGTTTGTTAATTATTATTATTTTTTTTAAAATTTTGAGACTGCTCAACAAAACGCCTGTTCAGTACACGGATGGAGTGGCTCGTCGTTTGCTTTCTTAGTGATTTTAATTAGTGCACATCATTCTTTCTGAATTTAATACATCAAGGTTGAAACCAGAACCCTTACAGCACTTTGAGGCTTTAAGACAGGATAACAGAAGAAAATCTGACTATTGTTCTGCAATTGTTGGAAGGTTAGGTCATCATCTAGTCCTTCATTGACCAGAAATATTATTTTCTAATAGCATGTTTGGGACTTGTTTATAGACAGTCTAAATTAAAAAAAGATAGAAATTTGTAGTGGATAAGTGGGTAGTATTTGTGGGTCCCACGAAATTTGTGGATAAAAATTGGTTTGACAGACTATAAACAGATTATAAACAATAGCTAAACAAGGGCTAAATGTTCTTCATCACTGTGCTGTTTGAGATAAATTTAATTGGAAATGATCAGCTGTTATAAAGTGGATGAAGCCTCCATTTATGACAGAGTTGTTCCATTCGACGAGATATTTTTCACATTGATACCCGAATTCTTTATTTATTCCGAGTCAAAAGAAAATGTTACCGTCTTCTCCAAGAACAATTAAACACACCCTTCTTTTTTGAATAGGTTAAAAAGCCTGTGTTTTAGAATTGCGTATTCGTGCTTTGAACAAGAATCATTCATGTTTTAGCCATACGATTGGATTGTATGCTAACAACATAGGTACTTTTATGAGACAGCATCAGGGAGGTTCCAGTTAATTTTGTCAAGTGAATGTTTTACAATAGTGAACTGGATTCACAGTCGTATCCCTGATTTTCCAACAAAATAATTACTTAATCACCTTCACATAATGGATAACATTGTTTGGAAAATGATTTTCGGAGAAAAAGAGATACTTTACTGGTTTTTTGCGTAGAATATGATATCGACCATATGAGATTTTGAGGTCGAGTTATGAGTAAGTGCGGTGTCCAGTTTATCTATTTGACTTATTTTAGGGTCATTTCTTCCTCACTGAAGATCGCAGATATTACTTTTAACTCACCAGCCATTCGTAGCACTCCCACTACACACCAGATAATATACCTTCTCTCATGAATAGATAATTGAGATACTACAATAAAATTTCACTTTGATTAATTCAACTCAACAGATTTCAATCTGGCCACCAGTTTTCTAATAAGCCATACAAGAAAGTAAGGTTAAGCTAGGACATTTTTATGCTCATATGCTGTATCTGTGCAATTTCTTCTTGTTGCTTTTAGATAACTTCCTTGTAATGCACCACTAACATACATGTACCAAACTGGGAGCAATGCCTGTAGTATACCACCTTCAAATAATAGTAACTCAGCTGTAAATACAGTATTTTAAAAAACACTATCCTTGACAAGAATGAATGAAAATCATAAGAGTATTATCCATTGTTGCCACTACCACCACTTCCACATCCACCGCTGCCATAATCTAAAAAAATTCACCACTATAGAACACCATGAAAATGCTGATCTAAACCTTTCTTTGGTGAAAAAAATGCTGTCATTTTCCTTGATTCTTTCTTATTCTTCAAGATGGAAATCCGAACGATGAAGACAGAGAATAGCCTCCCTACCATAATTCATTTTTCCAATTTAAGCTTCATAGAAAAATTTCGAGTCTTTCTAGGTTCTTGAAATGTATCTTTGCTATTCCCAACTATTCTATAACGAATCAAAAGCCTATTTGATATCAACTCTGTTTAGGATTGTGGTGCTGTTTTTGGTTGTCAAGTTTCAAGCAATTTGGGTAAATCTATTCAATGTTAAAGTGTTGTGTAGATTATTGTTTTGAATAAAAAGGGTATTCAGGTAATTCTTTTTGAGAATATTAATGGTGTTGGAATAAGGGAATGATGAGCTAGGAAAAATCATGTAGAAGTCTTTTAGCTGATTTAGAAACAGAAGGTGTTTATAGTACTTTCTGATATTATAGGTGTTTTTTATACCCCTAGCCTTTCCTTTTCTGCTAATTTACCCATGTTTATTTGCTAGGACGATATCAGCTTGATGGAGAGTGCACACAATACAAAGTAAGTTTCATTACATTATACTTCTCATTCAGTAAATGGATATTCATATGAAATGATTCTCATTGAAATTGACTTATGGCCTGTGTATAGCACGATTCGGTCCAATGCGTTTTTGACTTTCTTCATTCAATCCTTCTAACTCTTCTGAAAGAGAAAGATTAAAGTATGTGTAATTCCCACCCTTCCTCCCATCTCATTTCCAACCAAACAAGGGAGGGAGATCCATTCCTTCACCCTTCCCCCTGTGGTGTGTCTGTTAAAATCCATGATGCCATGACCTTGGTTGGCTAATTTCACTATCATGTAGAATCTTTTTGGTACAGTTTAATTAATTTGCAATGGCTTCCATATTAGATTCACTGAGGTTGTCGCATCCAATGATTACTTTCAAATCATTGTTACTACATTTTTGTTGGCAAGTATGCTTAATGTTTTAACCTCTGCAACTACTACTTTTAGGGAGTTCTCGATAACCAATATGACAGGATCCTACAGGCGGTTATTTCAAAAGCCTAAAGATTTTGAATGGTATGTTTGACCCTCACATTTTGATTCTCATTTGGATCTGTTGGTTGCTGTCAGTGTTGAAACTTTATTTTTCTTTCTTGGTCAGGGAATTAGTCAAATACACTGATAGAGATATGCCATTGGCAAAAACAGATTGGGACATTATTGCTAATTCAAGGCCCGCAACACTGGGCTGCGATAAAAAGTTGGCTGCAATGATTCAACTTGATTCATTGCCCAAATTGGATAAGTTTGAAGATGCTACTGAGGCTTCAATAGAAAACGAGGGTACAGAAAATGAGACAGGAGGGCTGAAACTGGAGGAAACTATAAATGGCCCCGCATCATGGGAGAACCAAACGGCTCTCAAGTTGAGCTTTACCCTGCCAGCTTCTAGCTATGCAACTATGGCCATAAGGGAGCTGCTAAAAACATCAACCTCTGTATGTATTAAAGATAACCTGTTCTTTAAAGGGGTCAATTTGATGCATTATGCTATTAAATCATCATATTCATCAATTTTATTTATTTAGGTGACATGCTTACACTGTGCAAGTAATGCCTCCTATGTTTAACAGGTTGCATTTCACAAGGCATTAAACCTGTGAGCACGTTCCCAGACTTTGGAATAATACGAGGCTTTCTGGAAGGAAGCTTCACTAACGTATGCTTCACTCACGAATGATGTTATTCAATAGATACAGTGATCAACTCCATGCTTAGGATTAATGTTGGAAAGCAATAGAGCTCAATGGTAAGTAGTTCAGTTGCACTTTTGTAGTAAAGAAATCACATGCAATTAGGAATGGCAACGGGGATCCCCATTCCTCCTCCCTCGCCTTGATAACTTGAATTTTTGCCTCACTAAATGTATATCCCATTCTTTGTAATGGCATTAATATTTTTTGAAGTTGAACGTCATTGTATAAACTTTTTCTGCAGCAGATAACAGGATTTGGTTGACTGGAATGTGATGGTCGACAAGGTAACTTAATATATTTTACTCTTATTTTTCGTCTATCAATTATGATTTTCTTATTGAATATAACATTAAATTGAAGTTTCTCTCGAACTGATCACGAGGACAAGCACTACAATGCCTGTATTTAAAAGAAACTCAAAGCACCCCATAACTCTTGTTTCTTGTTGTAACTTATTGAACGCAAGTTTATATTTTTGCCCTTCCATTCTCTTCTGGATGTGCTTGGGCGAGAGCGATAAAACAACTATGCTACGAGTTTCAGGTGGTTTACAGGTTTTAACAATAATTATCTACTACCAGAAGCTACCTCTGTTCAGATTTTAGAACGGAGAAAATGAACGTCGAGATAACACATTTTATTAGCATTGGATAAAAAGAAGATTTTTTGCCCAAAATCATAAATACTGAATTTAATACTTTTGGCTTAGGTCTCTTCCTTGGGTTGTGAACTTGTTATCCTCTAAAATATAATTAATATCTCGTTACATTATTTCTTATTAGCAAATGTTAACTAAATTATATAAACATGTTTTTTGGTTGTCCTGATTGCGAGCGGTATACCTTGTAGTGCTTTTGAGCTACGACATGGGTGTGACGTGAAAGGTCAAGAAGAGAAATACATGAGTGCTGGACGCATAATTTATCTTTCGAAGCTTTTGATTGATAATCATTATTTCAAAATTCTTTAATCATATTCATTTTTAATTGCACATTTAAACAATAAAATATTTTATATGGAAATTCAAAAAAATTTCCTATCTTTCAACTACACATTTTTTTAAAATTTTTTATTAAAAACCCTGTTCTTTTAGAATAAATTCTAATGACCATCAAACGTGTGCTAAAAGAAGAGGTCGTCAATTTAATTTTTAATTGGATTTGTATACTAAGCTCATTGGTACCTTTAAAATAATATAGTAGCATGATTATGATTATGACTTTCTAAATATGTAGTGACGTTTGAAAAATACACATGAAATAAATTTTTAAGCTCAACAAATTAATAAAATTCGCTAATTAAATTAGTTGTGCAACAGATCATTTTAATTTAGAGAGGTTATACGAGTATTTTTCATTTTTCTGTTTGTGCTTTTTTCATTCCTTCTTAAATCTTCTTCAATTCCTTTTTTTACAAATTTTGAAAAATTAAAAGAATATAAATTTTTTGATCTGACTGAGTAAGGAGAATCGATTGTGGAAAACAATTTTCAGAACGGTAAATGTTGAAGTGGGCTGCAATAGATTAATTACAACAATGGACAAGTGTTTAAATTTCTCGGTAAATTAGTCACTTGGGCATTCTCTGTCATCAATGCGCTCATAGGTTGTGATATCGAAGGAAAATTATTGTATGGAAGTGACCACAACTTATATTTTAATGATTTTTTTTTTATATAGATTCTCGTAGATCTTATGAATTTGAATTGAATTCCACAGATTCTGTAAGGTTACTTCGTGTTATCAATGTCATGGGTTTCCATTGAAATATTATAATGTTCCTTTATGATTCGTTACATTGTGGCATATGTGCATACAATATATGAATATGAGAAAAGTAACTATGTATCTTACATAAATAAAAGAGGGAGTTTGATGGTACTATTCATAAGTCGAGTCGAGCTAAGTGGCTTTATGGCTCGGCCCAACTAAGCCCCCCTTTTTTAAACGTTTGATTCAATATTTTTAGTAACAATATTCGTTTTAAACGATTTAAAATATTGGAAATGTTAAAGTGCGGCCATGATAGATATATGATC
>CAIGRN010106091.1:0-13380 GCA_903798345.1 Fraxinus anomala | reverse complement strand
CTGGGACCCCCCCCCCCCCCCCCCCCCCCACCTTATTCTTCTCTTCTTCCTCTGTTTTCCTCCTCATTATCCTGCTATAAGAAGCTGTGGCCCCTGGCAATTTGAAAAGCAGACCACTTGTCCAAACCTTTTAGAAAGAAAAAAAAAAATACTCCTGACAACCACTTCCGCACTCCATTCCTTTGATGACAGTACAGTACCCAAGATTCCCATTGCATTCTGTTAAATATCATGAATCTACAAACTAACTGTTCCACAAAAACCCGTTTCTCTACTTCAGCCCTCCTGATCAGTCTTCATCATGAAGAACTATATACATGAACATTCTAAAGAGTATGAAATTTCTGCTTATTGTTACTACTAGCAAAAAGAAAATTTGTATTTAAACAATGGAGACATTAGCTTGGACTGAATGAAGAATTATTTGTGCTGTGGAGTATCTTTAAAAGAGCCTGCTTTATTTACTATATTAAACTTGTCTTAAGGAGAGCCTTTGTCCGTTATATTGTTACCTGAAGTGGGGAAGTGGGATATCCTGCCACACGTTAGTAATTACTAAAGCTGATATTTTCCTTCTTTGAACTTCTAAATGATCGATTCCTTCAATAACTCTCATTTAGAGTCCCATTAAATCTATTGCATCTCAAATTTTCTACATATTTATGTCTGTCATGGTCATAATTTTATCTGTTTCTGAATGCTAACATCTGATTTTGAGTATAAGCCCCTGTTTGGTTTGGCTAAAAATCAGATTTTTAGTAAATTTTGATAAAAGTTGATGAAATGTGTGGTTAGAAAGTTGATAAAAGCTGTGGAGCTCATAAAATGTGTGGTTGAAAATGAGTTTCGAGGAAAAATGAGTTTAAAAAATATTAGAACCAAGCAAGGGGTAAATTTTCAATCTTTTTTCTTGTTCAGATTCAGAAGTTTATATCATTTTTCATGTTTTCATGGCATGGTTGTCTCCTTCCTCTATATTTTGGACACACTTCTGTAAGTTCAAATATTGATGTTCTTCTTTTGAGTATATATGCATACGTCAAAGTGTACTTGTTGACCTTGAAATCAAAATGTATGATTAAACTAATTGCTGATTGTTGCTAGTAGCTTTTCCATTCTTGGTAGAAGTGAGACCTGAAGTCATTGTTGTCACAACATCTTTTGTTGCCTTGAAGTTTGTGTTTTAACCTGTTTCACCAATATTTTCATATTTTGATCTTCCCATGCATTTTCTCTCCATTTAGTTCACTATGATCTCCAAATTTTCCGTGCACATACAGACCTTTCCTATCATATTCTTGTAGTGAGGCTTTCCTTCATTTTCCTCCATATTCGATCATTCCCTCTGGTTTACCTTTCTTTTTTATTTTGATTGTTGACTTATTTTCCTCTTCCCTTTCCACCCTTGTTTTTATTCTCCAACTGAACTGGGAATTATGCAATGCCAATAGTCATTGTTGCTATTGTGACAAACTTTAGGTGTTTTTAGGTAGCAGCACACTTGGTTTGGCTAAACCAACCCTAGAATTCAAAATTCATTTTTCTCATCTGCTGTACGAAAATGCTTAATCTAAACATCTTTCATATTTCCCATTTCTGCTGCGTTAATTGTTAACCTGAAATCTTGTGGTTGTGAACTGTCTATTTCCTAAGTCTGAATTTATTAATATTTGCAGTTCATCTGCTTTTGATCCAACAGTTAAATCAACTTGAATTTGTTATCAAGTGTCAGGTGGAAAATGGCTCATGTATGGCCTTACTAAGATGACCAGCATATCCAGTCCTCATTCCAATCCCTTTAGCTTCTGAACTATTGAACTCATCCAAAACTAGCTTGCTCCTGCTCCTGCTCCTGTTTGTGAAAGCTCATGAGAGTTTTCCACACTTGAAAATCTCCATTTGTTAGAAAATAACTTTTACATCACTTTAAAGAATGAACTAAGAAACATTAAGATGCTACTGAAGATAACCTTAATACCTAAGCTCTAATTGTCAGTAGTAAGAGAAGTGAAGATTCCTGCATGCTAGAGTGCCCAGTCTCATTTGTGTTTTGAAGGTTTAGAGCCTTGAGGAGAACAATTTAAAATCTGAAATTTCATGCAGCAATCTTCCTTGATTACTGATCAATTCTTTGACTGAAGGGGAACTCCCAACTAGGACCTGTGCTTCGGTTATATTAATGAAGCTAATCTTCTATTTTCTCTCGATACATTAATGATGATCTATACCCTTCCTGGATATTTTAAGTTTAGTGTCCTAAAACATTGTAGCCTATTTATGTCCATTTATCCGTTCCAATTTGAAAAAAAAAAAAAAAAAATTGAATCTACATCGTTCGATATAGATAGTAACATCCAAGTCTCTGAATTTTGTGAAGATTGATTGAGTAGGTCGTATTGTTATCTACCATGTGAAACCTTTTGCTTGAAATCTTGATGTACCTTTACTCTGGACTAAGGTTCTGTTGTGATGCTGGAAACTATAACTGTTTCAATGCTTTTTTTCTTGAGTCTGGCTGTTAAAACTGTTCTTCTTATCTCTAATTATTAGTGGACCATATGCCCAGTTGAACTGCACTTATCCAGTTTTACCTTTAACGACTACTACAAACTAGGTCTTATTCCCAATAATTTTGGGCCTGCTACATGAATCTATTTTTGCTGCTCAGCTCAAACAATCTGAAACATCCAATAAAGTCAAATATTCTGTAACTACATGAGGCCACATCAATCTCATTGTCCATTATTTGCCTATAATTTAATGTTTAAACTTGATGTTGGTGACTATGATGGTAATTGGTAGAAATGTTTATTTTTTCAGTTTATTATACGCGATTGTTGCTGAGGATCTTACATGATTTGCTTTGGGACATTTTTCAGTTTTCAAAAGCAACTGGTAGAATAAAAGATGCCATATCTGGTCTTCCTGTTGCAAGTGAGAATGATGATATGGAAGAATCTGTTGCTTTGAAAGAAGAGTCGGGGGTGCCAAGTACAGATGGACATACAAATGAGGAAGAGCCCGATCCATTTGGACTGGATGCCCTGATAACAAATTCTAAGGACGATAGTTCACAGGGGAAAAGGGAGGCAGTAACCAATGGTCGAAAGGAAGAAGAGGAAGAGAACAGGATATTCCTCAAGTTACAGAGGGAGGGCTTGATTTCTTGTTTGGATATTGCTGCTAAGAGATACAAAACCCCATGGTTAAACATTATTCTACTTAGTGTGTGTTTGGCTAAGCTTAAAAAGTTAAATTATAAGTAAATAAGTTTGAAAATAAATAATTTTTATCTAGGTCGAAGTTAGAACTAAGTTACTGATTTGAAAATAAACAAGGTTAAAGTTACTTTGAAGAAATTACTTTTTTCTTTTTACTTGAAAGTATGAAAAAGTAAGTTGTCTAAATTTGTTTGGAGAAAACTACTTAAAAATAATTTTACTTTTTTGAAAGCTTGGACGACCATGTTTACTAAAACATCCATTAGTTATTAGCCAAACATTCCTCTCATATCTTTTTGCTAATGCATCTGTCGTTATTGTCTTAGGTGCCAAACTGCTATTGACATCTTAGCAAAGCATGCATATGATAATGTTTCAAGATTCACCACCATTCAAAGGGATGCCATTGGGAAACTTTGGGCTTCGATTCGAGAACAACAAACTCGTAGAAAGCAAGGAAAATCTGTATCCGGGAAGCTTGATGTGAATGGTTTTGAGTGGCTTCAGGAAAAATATGCAAACGAGAAGATCAGCATTCGACATTCCGTGGGAGGAAGTGGAGATCGTAAATGCCAACAGTGGCTTGGTTAATGAAGCCTTCTATTGTACTTCTATGTTTTGTAGAAACATGCAATTTTACACCCAGAAATTGGACTGTTGATGATGCAAATAGTCGTTTGAAGTAGATGACTGCATTTTTGTTTGTGTATGCTTTAATTACATTCTATTTAACCATTGACTTTATTCGCCCATATTTTATGTTGAGTTGGTTTCTGCTCACATTCACGAGTTCCTTTCTCTGCCCTAACCCCAGTAGTCCAACAGTCTCCCTCCTCTCTCGTGTCAACTATTTTTACCATGAGTAGCTCGGTCTTTGTACGATGTTTTCATATTCAGTTGAATTGGAATCTTTAACATGCCCCACATGTTAGTAGTGCGTTTGAGAACATTAATTTTTTACGCTTAACATCCAATAGATCAGTCAACATCTCTACCTTTTCCGATTGCTGAATTTTTGCCTGTTTTCCTTCTCTATTCCTGATGGACGCGACAGCGAGCCAAGTCATATTCAAGTGTAAATACTATAGTGGTCGGACCACCTCTTGGGAAGCTACCTTTGCAACCTAGCGATTCCTTGTGTGCAGGTTTAGAGGCAATTGGACAAGGATGTGGTTGGGATGATATCTTTATCTTGTTAGATTCTAATGTCAACAAATTGACCTCGTATGTAGAATTCAGACACGGTGACCACGATTGAAAAGTATGGTAAATCTTAAAATTCTATAATGAAGAGTGAGAATGAAGCAAGTTTAAGTGAGAATCACAAAAGTGATGATACGAACCCAAAAATGCAACCATGCTCATGTTTCAACCAAACTTGTCCAAATTGGGTTTTCTTTTTAAGTTAATCATCAAATAAGTGTACTAAATTCACACTTCACTTAACAACCACAAAAAAGTAACAAAAGCATTTTGCTCCTCACTCGCTTTGTAGATGTAGATGTAGATTTCGTTAACAAAATCCAACCTTTCCCGGACGCTTGATTCAATTTCACCCTCTCACGGAAAAATTTAGACAATGGCATTTATTTGCTTTGAGCCTTTTGTAAATATTTACCATAGCTATGAACCCAAAGAAACTCACAAAATGGAATTTAATAAATAAAAAGTAATAATGATAGAGATGCAAATTTTGAGTTTGGAACCAAATTTCCCTCAATTTGGTTGATGGATGTCGTGATTTGATTCTTCGCTCCTATCATAAATTCCCTCTTCCGCTTCCCATCTCTTCTACGTTTTATTTTCCTCTCTGTTTTATTTTATTTTATTTTTCTTTTTTTTAAACAAAATGAAACCCTTGTCTTTAATAAAAACTTATGCAATTAAACATGGGGTAATTATATTACCACCACAAATTTTACTTATTACGCCAGAATTAAGGAACCTCAAACCTATTTATGTTGAAATTTCATAGAATACTGAACTTTTACAACTTCCTACAAAGACTAAGCACCACAAATTTTTCCTACCTTTTAACCATATATTCTTTAAAAAATCACTATTCTAAAATTTATTAATCCAAAAAAAGTGAGGCTCAAACAAGGGCTTAATCTCAAATATTCAAGGTCTTTTTGTCAAGAGATCTTCTGTCATGCCTCTGCTTGCATGTATATAACCTGCACACTCGAGTGCGAGTGAACTTCTTCCAGTACGAAATATATATGGAGTTCGACAAACAAGTACATCTTTGACTAGAATTTAAGAGAATGCGTATTTTTAAACATTACAGGCATGCGAAACCCATTTTCAATGGTGGTTATTGTGAAGACCATGAGGGATGATAGGTATGTGTTGTATGTACAATTCAATTTGAGTAACGTATTCGTGTCCAACATTTATCGAACTTGTGTCGGATATCGACACTCTTCCGATACTCTAAAATGATCGTTCTTATTTCTTCTTCAAAAATATTATATATTTTTTATTCAAAATTATTATTAATAATAAATGGGTACTCATAATTTAAATTTTTCAACAAGAGAAATTAATAATAAGTATAAAAATAATTTATACTATAAATGAAACAAATTAAAGATTTTAATTAACATGACGATAACGTATCGTACATGTCCACATCGCAAATTTTGGGGTGTGACACACTGAAGCAATTTCATTATTTGCTTAAGATTTACCATCTTAGCTGATCTAGTTAAATACGCTCTTGCACATAGACTAATCAAAAATTATTATCCTATGGCATTTCAAATCCACTATCATCTCTACTCAAGTCATCACTTCTACGACAAAAAATAAATCATTCGTCCATTTGTGAAGTAAACGCCATATGACCCACTCCAACTGCATTTCCAGGCATGGATATCCTCATTTAGGTAGCATGATCCAAAATATATCTTCTATGACCAAGGATCATTTGATATTAGTAGAAACAAAAAATTAATTTGAAGATAAAATATTTATTTATTAATTAACTGAAATTATCTACTTAGATAAATAACCTCGATTTATGGTACTTTTTTGATATTAAATTTCATCTAATTTTTGCTTGAACTCGTCTAACTTGTCTTGAAGCATGACTATCATCTAAATCGACTGTGTTAATTATGAATAACATTATTTTTTTTGAGACTGTCTCAATATAATTTTAGCCTTAAATATTTATTTAGTACGAATAGTTTCATTGTACGGAATCGATTTGCTAGTCTTTTACTAAACCATTTAGCAAAACACTCTTCATCATACAACATTGAGTAGTGTCCATCAATTCATCAACACACGTTTGTATTGTATGACCAATTTTCTATCCAATCGCTTTAAGACCACTTTTTCATTAGCCAACATGTAGACAAAATGTACAATAAAAGTAGATTGCCATTCAAATTGGCACTCTTATATATTAATATTTAAAGATATCCATATTGGAACTTTTGACCACAACTTTGTGGAAGATTTTGAACTTCTCAAGACTTTCAAAAACATCTGGAACTTAGAACGCATCACTAACTCTCATGAAATTGTTGACCATTCTCTATAATTCCATGAAATATTAATTGAATAATATATGAGAAAAAAACAATTTTTAGTGTGTTAGATCCATTGAACTTGATAACATTATGCCTTTATTTGGTGAAGATAAAATCAGATTTTTAGTAGTTTTGATAAAAATTAACTAAATGAATAATTAAAAAATTGTTGATTCCATAAATATGTGATTAAAATTTATTACTGACTTTGATTTAGATTAAACCTTACCAATAGGGGCATGAATATTGAAGAAAGAAAATTACGTGGTTAAATTTTTATTAATAATTATGTACTAATATTGCCTAATCACCATAGTGATCGTGTTGTAGAAAAAAAAGAAGAAGGAAGGATAAGAGGAGACTTTGGTTCTTTATAACACTAATAAACTAAGAAGTGTTTTTAATATATTTGTAATTGATTATATTATTCTTTTGTTATTTGCTAGATCATATCGCAACTCCAAGTTAAATTATTATTATTATTATTATTATTATTATTATTATTATTATTATTATTATTATTGGAGTAGCAGAAGTAGAAACTCGTTGATTTGTACAAAAGCATGAATTGTAGATTTTTGCACAGTTAATCATAATAATAAAGTTTTTTTTTTTAAAAAAAAATTCTATTATATTTTGTTCGTCTTGTTTAATAATATGTGACCAATGTGTCATTAAAACAAAATTTATATTTAAGTGAATAATTATATTTATAATCTGCTACTGCAATAATTATCATATGTTGTCTTTTATTTGAGACATTAGTTTCTTATAATTCTGTTGCTTTAAATAACAAGCAAATGCTTCAAATAACGGGTTGTCATAGGATGACTACTGCAATAATTGAATATAAATATCATTACTTTAAATGAATAATATTATTCATAGTAAGCGATTGCAATACATAATAGAGATACATACAAAATTAATTCATTTTCCTTAATTAGGTCTAGAAATGCTTTTATGTGGACAAAACGTATCTTTTATTAAATATGGATAATTGCAGCCATGACACCAAATCTTTCAAATCTTTGCAGATTTTAACTTAATCTTTAGTTTGTTGCACCCATGGTCCTAAACCTTTTAAATATGTGCGGTTGAAGATTGTTAGTTGATCAAATTAGTAGGCTTTGACATATTTTAACCAATTTTCTAAAGGGCAAAATGGCAATTTATATTTTTTTTCCACAAAAAAACACAATTATTATTAAATAAAAAACAAAAATCAAAATCAAAACCAAACCACCACTACCACCATCGTCACCTTAAACAAAGTCTCTTCGTGTGAACCCCAATTCTTGCTCTCATTGATAGAAATGTTTGATCTCTTTCTTCTCTTATGCCGTTTTAACACACTGTTTCTATTCCATAAGCTTTGTCGGGATTGCTCTTCCTCTTTTTTTTTTTTTTCACTTTTCTCAACCTTGTCACAATTATAATTAAACTAAGATATGAGGTTGTGAAATATAAATGAAAATGGATTGATTTATGCAGGCAAAACATTGATTTCGAAATGTCAAAGGTTAAAAGATTCATTTCAATTCAAAGGTCAAACAAATCAATTTAGAGTGTAACTAATTATCAAAGAATTAAATAAATATATATTTTCCTTTTTAAAAGTTGAGTCTGTAAAATTGATTCTGGTTCACTTAGTTTCTAATGAAATGATTTGTTCTAAGATTTTTATAATGGGTTTTACATTTAATTTTTTTACATATAACCTGATTAAATTTCGATCGTCACCCAGCTTTCTTCCTAATTAGTTGAGTCTGATTTTATGTCTTTCATAATAAATGAACTTGTTTCCTCATAGGAATTCTAATTGAACTTGGTGAACTCAACTAAGAACTATTGAACAAGCTTAAAATTTGACCCCTTCGGGGGTGGCCGAATTAGTGGAGCAGGTGAACGCGGAGACCAAAGGTCACAAGTTCGAATCCCCTGCCAACACTTACTCGGTCTAGTCCGTCTCATCAGGCTTGCCTAGTGTGGTTTACCTCTTCTGTGTGGTTTGCGAACTATTACACATGGAACGGAATTTACCTAGTGCGCAGTCACAGTGGTCGGGTCTTCGCCCTTTCGGGTGGTCGATGCTCCGCTGGCGGGTAACGGCTGCGGGTTTCTACGTCGACAAAAAAAATGAAAAATGAAAAGACTTTTGAGTAAGTAATAATTTTGAAATAAGGAGTTAGATCAGAGTCGGTGTACCACCAATTGCTAACGATAATTCTAAGCAAGCACAACAAGGGGCCCTCTTTGGCAAATCTACCAGTGAAGGGTAACGTTTGATTATAAATAACTCTTAATTCAGTCCATCCAACACAAAAAATGTGAATTATATTGAGCCCTAGACAATAAGTGTCAAGCTAATCTAAAGATAAATTAAAGAGGTCAGCTTTATGTTGTTTTACTTTATTTTCTTCAAATTTTTTGTGAGAAATACAAATAGCAATCGAAATGTGAAAGTTAACCATTTTCTTAACTTTTTATATACTTTCAATTTTAATATTTAATTCCACTTATAGAAGCACAATTGTCGCCTTTCTACAATAGATTTCAAACATTTGGACCATTTTAACTTGTAGAACACTTCCTTCATTGTAAACGGAAGTTTTTTTTTTTTCCTCATATCAACACATCTGTCTAATCAAATAGGAAAATCATTTATTTGAAAAAAAAAAAAACATTAACAGATATGTTTAAGACAAATAACATTATTCAGATAATTTTGTAATATTCAACAAAAATCTACCCAAACACAAATTTACGAAAATTTTACATGTATTCTACACGGGCGGAGCAAATAGGGACCCAAAATTTTTATACCAGACTGATATATATATTTAAAATCCATTAAAAAAAAGAAATTGTACCTTTAAAAAAATGAATTGAGCAGCCTGCCTCCCTCTGCCCTGATTTTATACGTGATGGGACGTGTTGAATATTAAATTTAAATAAATAAACGTATTTACTAAATATCTCTAAAAGTTTAAATTTAGTTTTATTATTTACTAATTCAGTATATATAATGTACTAAATATGTAGAGCGAGAGTTATGGATGACCTATTTGTGTTTCTGGCTTTGGATTGAGCTTTATATGTCAAAAGGGACACAACACCAAACCAATGTAAGCAAAATAAAAGTGGACCTTATTTTGTGGATTTCTCACGTGGCTCTCCTTGAATGCAACTGTCTCCAATTATTCATATCCTCCTCCTTTTTATTACAAAATTTTGTTCACCAAAATATTGAAATAATATCTATTTTACCCAAAGAAATTGTTGTCCAATTAACATTGAAATCTACAAAAGAAATGAAAAGGCAAACATGTAATGGATAATATTGAGGCTTTAGCGTCTCACTCTCTTTAAAAAGATTCAAGCTCTTTGAAGTATATGAAATTTCAATCATCGATCCAATATCTATCTCATTTAGGGTCAGTTTGAAAGTGATTCCATTTTTACTTTTGTTGCTCATAAAAATATTTCTTGAAAAAGTTACATTAGGCTGTTTTTTTTCTAAAAACTCTTCTAATCAATAAAACACTTTCTAGAAAAATTAATCAAACATATTTAGCTCTTGTTTGTCTACCATTAATCTAGAACTATGTTTGTTACAGTAAGATTCTCCACTACACATTCACCCAATAAAATATTCTATACAAAAATCAATAAAGTTATTTTAAATTTCAACCACACATTCTCCAAAAAATACTATTTAAAACTTCATTCTTCTTCCAATAATGAGAGACAAACAAACTCTTAAAAACAACTTTAAGAGTTTTTAAAAGTTATTTTAGGCCCTCTAAAATACTATATCCCTGTTTGGCATCCAATTTTTAACACTAATTTAAAAAATTAAAATTAAAATTATTTTCTAACCCTAACCCCTTGTCTATCTGTTTTTCTTGTTATATAGGACATGTTTGGTGAGGACTAAAATTAAATTTGTAGTAGATTTTGATATAAATTGATAAAATATGTTGTTAAAAAGTTGTGAGTCTCATAGAATATGTGTTAAGATTAATTGTTAATTCTGACTTAAATTAAAATCTGAATTTTAATTTTTATCAAACAAGGTTTAAAAATAACTTCAAAGTTGTACTAATCATTGTTCCAAAAAGCTCGCTTAACCGCTTTTTTTTTTTTCAATTTCTAAACAGATGAATTTTCTTCTCTCTCTCTCTTTGGTCTTCTTTAGGCACAAATTTTTTTTATTTCTTTTTTAAAAAATCTTTTATTTGACTTTATTTTATTTTATTTTTTACTTTTAAAAAAACTTTTCATTTGACTTTAATTTCAATTTTTTAAAAGATTTTATCATTACAAAAATTAAAAATGACTTTATTCGATAAAGAGTAAACTACAACGATATCTACACATGTAATTTTGATCTTGAAACTCGTTATTTTGTTGAAAATTTCAAAAACACGTATGAAATTCCTATAAATTTATTAAGACTTGTCTATTTGAAAATTAAAACTATGAAAAATAGTCTAGATTTTTTAATTTCAAAAACTTGAAAATCGTGTAAGTGACTAATTATAAGAATGATTAAGTAATTATAATATTTTATAATTTTAGATGTTTAATGTGTATTATTTTACTTATTAAATGATTAAAAATTTAAAATAATATTAAAAATAAGAAAAAACTTTGTTTACGCTTAGACTCGTAAAGTCTGAATTTTCACCTTCACATCTAGTTACCATAACACTTATACACGTGTGTATGTCTCTTCTTTGTATATAGTAATAACTCAACCTGTCATTTTCTTTTATTTGGTTCATTCTGTACGTTGGAAAACGCAATTAAGGAAAAGATCATTAATGAGTTACAATGGAAACATTCAGTTAATTAAAATCTTATCTTACAATGGTTTATGAATGTGTCATGTTACTAACCAAAAATAATAGCACCTATGCTTCTACGATTAGCCTTTGATGTTGAAACTCTTTAAATTTGTTGAGAAAACTTAAAATAAATTAAGTAATTAAAGGTGAAAGGTAAACTCATAAATAATTCGATTATGTTGCTCTCGTAATTAATAATTCGCGAAATATTTATAAATAGTTTAAATTATAAATAGATAAAATTAAATAATAGATAAATTGGCAATACTTCCGAATTTATCGAAATATGAAAATAAAGAGTGACTGGAATATTTATAAATACTAAACAAAATTGAACGTGCATTACACGTTATTTCAAAATATTTTTTAAGTATTGTAAGAGTAATATTTGTAAGGATTTAATGAATCTCAAACAAACTAAAGAAAATAAAATTTATAATAGAAATTTAAGAGAAAAAAATTGTTCTCTCAAAACTCAACTTCTATAATTCAAAATTTTTGTGATGTGATGAAATACAACAAATGAGCAATATTTTTATATTATATTTGATACATGAGAATTAATTGATAATACATGAATTTAAACACCTATTAAAATTCATAGATACATGAATAGAAATAAATTCATTTATAATAACTCTAAATTCATGTAGATCTAAATTTATCAAGTCAAAATTCATTGAATCTAGATTAATGTGAATGTTAATTAATTGAGAATTAATAATATAAAATTTACACATGATAAGAATTTTGTAGTATTTATTGTAAATTGAAAAACGAAAAGTAAAATATTATTGAAATAATTGAATCATAATATGATTAAAATCGTTCAAAAAATGATTCTCACTTGACATGATATTTAATATATTATAGATGAGCTAAACATATGCTAAGACTTTGCATGGTATAATTATGGAGAGAAGTGTAAATTCAAGTTGAACCATCCCGACGCATGGAGACATGGCCTTAGATTATTGGCCATGGGAGAGCGGAATCGTGTCAAGTTTGCCCCTTCATGCCCTGAGGACGTATGGAACATTTTTTTCCCTTTTTGTTTCTTATTTTTTCAGAAAATGAAAAAAGTTAGAAGAGTTGTTGGACTTGACTATGACTCAAATGGCCCTGGCATTGGCAGTGTAATCATATTAAGACTTGGAATTTCATTTTAACATATATAGACGTCTTCTCATTTGTTAAAATAAATAATAAATTACGTAGCAAGGTATAAAAATGTAACAAGGTGATGATAAATTTGGTACAGAAAATTGGACTTGTGTAATTATGAAGCCTTGCCTTGATGAGACAAAATGGGGGGTGGTTTTGTAATTACAAGAAAAACAGTGTTGAATTAAAGACTACCCTCATCCCATCACATGGAATGTTCAATAGTAGATAGTTTTTCTAACTACCTGAAACCTCATCCCCACCCCACCCAACATAAAATTTTAATATTGTACCAGATGACAGAGACGACATATATATCAAACTATGTAGAATTTCAGTTGCAGTCCTCAAACAATACCTCTTGTAGCACTTTGGACTTCGTACAAAAGAAAAGAAAAGAAAAAAGAAAAAAGTAATTAGAAAACGGATCCTCATCCACATGCCCACCTTCCTCCTGCCACCAGCAATCGCCCGGCACTAATGCCTGTCGACTGTTGCTTTCAACCGCTCCTTTCACCATTCTCCAAAATCACCAAACTGAGTGAGAAATTTCCTGTCAGTTTTGAAATACTCGAGAGGTAGAGTTTGGACAAAAAAAAA
>CAIGRN010106086.1:0-18229 GCA_903798345.1 Fraxinus anomala | reverse complement strand
ATAAACAAAATTCCCAATTCTATGCTTTGGTGGATGGTGAGATTGAACTATTAGCAACGTGGTTTGAGAATTTTTAACCCTCTTAGAATTTTGATTTCTAGTGCCAAAAATATGTTTACCCTTCTTTGGTGGATGATGAGATTGAGATATGTATATTTTTCTCAAACCCTCTACCAAGCTCCAGTAAGATGGTTCTTTAGTTCTCTTCTCCGGTAAGCGAAGGAAGAGGGTTATGCAAATTCAATGAAGGTAGAAGATTTTGGGAGAGAAACCTAGAGATCCAGAGCTAGAAGAAAACTAAACGAAGGTAGAAGATTTTGGAAGAGAAAGGTACAGATCGAGACTGAAATGAAAGTTCATACTCAGGATTAGAGAGAATGGATGATGAGATTGTGAATCTATTGAAGGTTTTAATTATAGAGTTTTGGATGATGAGATAGTGAATCCGTTGATGATTTTAATCTGTACAAAGCAGCAAGATTGGAGTTTTAATGTGGATATGATAAGGGTTTTACCTTTGGAACAAGCTCAGACCTGCAGAATCGTACCAGCTGAGAGAGCCGTGCCTATCCAATGTTTGAAAACCTAGAGAAGTGCAAAGGTGGCAGCCATTTGATCCCTTTGATGCCCGTTTATCAGCCTACAGTCAAAAATATAAAAGGGCAAGTGTACACAACTACACTGTCCGCCATTTTCCGTTTGGTGCCGTCTATATCCGCCATTTTCCGTTTGATGCCGTTTACACACACACACACACACATATATATATATATATATATATATATATATATATATATATTCTTTTTAATTCTCTCACAGAAGGAGGAGGAGGAGGATAATCTTATACTAGCATGGCAACATATTTTTGTTAATCAGTTTTGACTTAAAAAGCTTCAGCAAGTAAGCTTTGATAATTTTTGTATTATCCTCAAATATTTAAGCTGTGTTTATTTTTTGCAATTAGTCAGTAAAGATGAAATTTTTAAATCACTTAGGATTTGTTTGAGTCACATTATTTTAGAAGAATGTATTCTAGAACAGTAGATTGATGGAGAATGTGTGGTTGAAAAACAAGGAAAATTTATTGATGTGATAAAAAATATTATTTTATTGAAGAATGTGTGATTGAAAATGAGTAGAAAAATGAGAATGAAAAAAAATGATATGTACCAAACATGGACTTAATAAACTTTGTAAGTGTATATTATTTTAGTATTATATATATTCATCTCTATAAATTGAATTCATATTCGTGCATTCTGATAACTAGAAGAAAAATCATCCTCGTCCGACGTGATGATGTCGGTAATTGCATGGAATCTGTTGAATAAAAAACAAATTAATAGTGTTGACGTCCAAAACCAAGAAATGGCTAACTAAAATTGTCTATCGTAAATTGTCTATCGTAACAAATTAGTAGGCAAAGTCTTACCAGTTCTATGGGCCCACATTGTCTTCCCTCCACCAATGACAGGGATCAGTTGGCCTCCGGTAACGCATAGGGATCACCGCCATTCAACAAAATCTCCATGGGCCCCACCTAACTTCATCAAATTAATTTCTCCGATTATGTGGTTAATTATACATAACGTGGAAAGAATAATGTTGTTGAAATCCTAAGTTAAAAAAGAGAAAAACAAATTTGGATTATGTGAATAAAAATGTGTATCATCGACTAAAAATGAATTAGTGAAGGATATAAGGGAGAGACATTGATTGCAATTAAAATATATTGCAACAAACAAAAAAGAAAAACATTTATTTGTGTACATAAATATCCCAATTAAAAATTATTTTTTTATAAATAAAAAAAGAGTGCATTGCCCTTATTTTAGTTAAATACAAGAATAATTAGAAAAATGAAATAATCTATCCCATCTACAATTCTACGCCCCTTTTATTGTAAAATGCATTTTTTTCCTTCTCAACCATGCCCTTGTTTAACCCTCTTAGAATTTTGATTTCTAGTGCCAAAAATATGTTTACCCTTCTTTGGTGGATGATGAGATTGAGATATGTATATTTTTCTCAAACCTTCTGCCAAGCTCCAGTAAGATGGTTCTTTAGTTCTCTACTCCGGTAAGTGAAGGAAGAGGGCTATGCAAATTCAATGAAGGTAGAAGATTTTGGGAGAGAAACCTAGAGATCGAGAGCTAAAAGAAAACTAAACGAAGGTAGAAGATTTTGGAAGAGAAAGGTTATAAACAAAATTCCCAATTCTATGCCTTGGTGGATGGTGAGATTGAACTATTAGCAACGTGGTTTGAGAATTTTTAACCCTCTTAGAATTTTGATTTCTAGTGCCAAAAAAATGTTTACCCTTCTTTGGTGGATGATGAGATTGAGATATGTATATTTTTCTCAAACCCTCTGCCAAGCTCCAGTAAGATGGTTCTTTAGTTCTCTTCTCCGGTAAGCGAAGGACGAGGGTTATGCAAATTCAATGAAGGTAGAAGATTTTGGGAGAGAAACCTAGAGATCGAGAGCTAGAAGAAAATTAAACGAAGTAGAAGATTTTGGAAGAGAAAGGTACAGATCGAGACTGCAATGAAAGTTCATACTCAGGATTAGAGAGAATGGATGATGAGATTGTGAATCTATTGAAGGTTTTAATTATAGAGTTTTGGATGATGAGATAGTTAATCCGTTGATGATTTTAATCTGTACAAAGCAGCAAAATTGGAGTTTTAATGTGGATATGATAAGGGTTTTACCTTTGCCATTTTCCGTTTGGTGCCGTTTATACGTTTGGTGCCGTTTATATCCGCCATTTTCCGTTTGATGCCGTTTATATATATATATATATGTGTGTGTGTGTGTGTATTCTTTTTAATTCTCTCACAGAAGGAGGAGGAGGATAATCTTATAATAGTCATAAGAAAGATGTTTCTGTGTGTTCCCTTTTGACCTTGCAATCAATTTGGACTTAAAAGCTTCAGCAAGTAAGGTTACATACATCTATGTATTATCCTCAAATATTTAAGCTGTGTTTATTTTGGTCAGTAAAGATGAAAGTTGAATTAAGGATATATATATTTGTACCATTTTTAAATCACTCAATATGAAAGTTTTTAAGTGTATATTATTTTAGTATTATATTCATCAGCATATTTGTGCCCTAAAAACATTTAGTGGGATTAAAATTTGATTTTTAGTAGATTGTGATAGATGTTTTTGAAATATGTGGTTGAAAAGATGTGGGATCGATGAAAAATGTGATTATTTAATTTTGACTTAAATTAAAATCTGCTTTAATCCAAAATAAACCGGGCTTAACTTCGGAACTGTTCCAACGTGAAGAAGTCTAAAAGTGCATGGAATAAAAAACAAAAGTAATAAAGTTGACGTACCCACCGCCCAAAACCAAGATATGGCTAACACTACAAGTGTAAGAGCCCCCATGGCAGTTCTAGGGCCCACATTTGCCCCTTAATGTAGAATTGTCTTCCCTCCACCTATCACAGGGATCAGTTGGCCTCGGTAACGCATAGGGCCCCACCTAACATTATCGAGGATAAATAGTTGATATTTTTCCAATTTTTCATCCGTTATTACTTTTAATTCTTTACTTATCTTATTTGTTTAATTGATTTCTTAATTTTAATTTCATTTCTTGCATTTCAAATTAATTTCTCCAATTATGTCGCTAATTATACATATTGCAATTATCAACAAAGATCTATATTTGAAATCCTAGGCTGAATAAGAGAAAAACAAATTTGGTTTATGTGAATAAAAATGTGTATCATCGACTAAAAATGAATTAGTGAAGGATATAAGTGAGAGACATTGATTGCAATTATAATATATTATTTGTGTACATAATTATCCCAATTAAAAATTATTATTTTTTATCAAAATACTTAGAAAAATGAAATATTGTACTTACAATTCTACGCCCTGTTTGGGCTCCATTTTATTGTAAAATGCATTTTTTTTTTCCTTCTCAACCATGCCCTTGTTTGAACCACATTTTGAGAGAAAAAATCTATTTTTGAATAATGATTTTTGGAGAATGTGTGATTAAAAATGAAGAGTTTTTTTCTATTTACGTGTAATATTATTTTATTGATAAATGTGGTTGAAAATGAGTTTTGAAAAAATAATTTTTTGATAAAATGGGGCTCAATCAAGTTATATATATAATCTTCAATAAAATAATATTATATTAATATTATACGTAAATTTTAAATTATTCTTTATTTTTTAACTAAGCATTATCCAAAAAATTATTATTTTAAACTATATTTTTACATAAAAACTAATTTTAGCGAAGTCCAAATCAGAGTGTAGCCGACTACAGTGGCATAGATACGGTAAAATATTTCATTGTCTGGGTGTGGGAAAAATGCATCCTATTTGAACTTTAAAATAATGCAATTGGATATTTTTTATGCATCCCACGTGAGATTAAAGTAATGCAACTGGATATTTTTAAGCAAAATGGCAGCCACGGTTCCTAATTTTTCACTTTTTTACGAACTTTACCATAATCTTTAATTTGTGCTCACAAAAGTCCCTAACCTTTTAGAAATAAGCACTTGAGGTCCAAATCATCCATTTGACCGTTAGTTGACTAACAAAAGTGAACTTTGACTAAGTTTGACCAAATTGGGTAAAATAGTAACTTTGCTATTTTATACATAAAATAATTTTAAAAACCAAAAATCAAAAAAAGAAAGCATCTTTCTATTTATTTGTCTTTGGCGAGAGAGATCAATCATTCAATTGACTCTCGAAATGATAGATCCAAAGTGTGAGGAGAAAGAAGAAGCAACAAACATTTATTTTATTATTTATATACTTTCCTGAATGTATGTCCGACGTGGAAAGCAACTATAGCTAGCCATTGATGTTTACTCTAACAAATTAAAATCTACTTTTAAATTATTGTGCCACAAAGATTTCAAAATTTGACATTTCTGTAAGAATGGCTAAATTATTTCTTATACATTCATTTATGTTTTAATATTAACCCATGTTTGGTTAAAATAAATAGGACTTCAATAAATTTTGATAAAAAGTTGAAAAAATATCTGATTGAAAAGTTGAATCAAACATGGACTAAGCTAGGATAACCGTTTGAAAAACATATCAACTTCTGGGTTTGAGTTTTCTAAGCTATAATATGAATATCACGTTGAATCTAAAAATTACATCATAAACATTATTTTCATTCATTCACTTCAACATTACATTATCATATTCATTTCAAAATAATGTTAGCATTTATTTTGGAATAATGTTATTTGTACATGAAGAGTTACATAATAATTTATATACAGATGAGTTATCAAAAAGAAAGTGATGATTTTTTTTTAATTTGATTGAAGAAGTTTTAACACAATCATATCTCATCACATCATGTGTAAGTAAATCATTATGTAAACTATTATTTACATGTAGAACGATTATTTATTTTGAGTCAAGTTTCATGTAAAAAGAGATCAAAATATAAATAGATTCACTAATCTACGTATCTTAGAAAAATGAATGTCGAAAAATCGTTAGCACATATGCGAGATATTGTCGTCTTAAGAAGAAATAGTTAAACTATTGCTTCAACTAAATTCATATTCATTTATTTCTCTTTTCTACTTTATGTATTCGATTTCAATAAGTCGAAATTCTGTCCGATTTTGTACAAATAAAAGTAGAGTTTTAGATGCGCGTGGATGCATATGAGCAAATTAACTCCCTGGCACATATTTTAATTTCTTTCCATTTACTGATAACACAAATGGGACAAACACCCAGCTAATAAAAATGAAAATGAGTAACAGGAAAAAGAAATAGGCTTTAGTTTTTGGTTGCCAATATAAGAAATCTCTGGAAAGAGCAAATAGAAGAATTAAGAGCTGGATCTGGGCTTTGAGCATGGGCTAAAGTTTACGACGAAAACTGAAAATTATTTGGGCCAGATCAATAGTCTAGAACCGGAACAAATCAAGGGAAAAATTCATATATTAGGCATTATAGACCAATTCAATTTTAAAAGATCAAGATTACAAATTCAAAAATAGGTGATAATTAATAAATATTATATATAAAAATGTTTTGAACCACTCCAATCTTTCTCTAACCCTAGCCACATTCATTGGCATCTACCCACCTCGGGCATCAACTCTCAACAGTCACCTTTAATTTTATTTTTTTTTGTTTTAATCCGATCGAATTGCTCGTTGAAACTTAATAGGCTCTGATATCATGTTAAGATTTGTGATTTTATCTTAAAAAGCCAACCTTATTAATATGAATAGGTCAAACTTTATTTGATGCGTGACTTTATCCCTTAACATTAACTTCTTAAGCATAGGTGATTTGACATAGTTTAATATTTCCGAAAACTAATTAATAAAAAAAACAAAAAATGTATCCGTATTTTCATTCATATTGAAGAAGCTAACATATAAAATCAACAATCATGCTACTTGTACAAATTTTTAACAATCTTGGTTGACAAACAACATCAAATTCATCCATTTCAAAAAAAATGTTTTTAAAATCAACTGTCTTAATTTTGACAATATCAATATTATCAATCATAATTGTCAGCCACAATTGTATTAATTTAAAAATCAGACAAAACAAACAAAACCAAGTTTGCAGGAAAATAATGCTCTGTCTTTTCACAATTATTACATACGTTTTATTTAATGCTCATCGATTCCCAACATTTAACTACAATTCAGTGGAAACACAAATGTACGGCTTCGACCCAATTCCTTTTAGTTTGGATAATTACTAATTCCCATCACGTGTGTGTGTGTGAGAGAGACATACGGGCAAGTACCGACATTTTTAAAATGATTAAAGGGATCTTCTAGGTTCATTTAAGGGAGAAAAAAAAATTACTGATTTTTCAGCTCTTGTTAATTACTCAATACATACAAATATTTTTATTCATAACTAATTCATCATCACATCAAATTTAACTAAAAATTCGTAGCTTTATGAATTAAAACCTAGAAATTTAAAACCTAGAAACCAAAAAAAAATTGAAATTTTTTGAAATTTTTATTTAGTAAAAAGCGAGAGAGGCTCGCAAACTGCTTAAAGTATCTTCAAGAAACTCTCTATTTTTAAAGAGCATATTATATCATTTAAAAAGTATCTATAAATTTAGAGTTTTAAAATTTTGAAATACCCCAACAAATTCTTTATATTTAATACTTAATTTTACTACTCCAAAAAAATATTTATTATTTTTCTTTATCTTTTATTTTAAATAGCTTTTTTTTATATTATTTTATTGCTTTCCTACGTTAAAAATTGAAACTTTTTGAATGCATTTAATTATAGAGAGTGTGTTTGGCTCTCTAAATTTGGAGAGTCAAACTCACTCTCTAAATTAAAATGTTAATTTAAAGAATATCATGAAACATGATTTTAAATGTTGACTGTTTAAAATAGAGAGCATCTCATATTTAAAAAGTCTCTTGAAAATGTTCTTAGCTTGGCCAGATACAAGCCGAGCTCATGGGCCTGAGCCCTACTTCTAGACAATATCATTTTAACACAATCTTGAGCAGAACCATCTAGGAGGATAGATCGAGCTAAGTTTAAGACAGTGCGGACTCTTGTCAGTTGGAACCAATTTGCTATCTTGTCAATAGATTGGGGACCAACAATGCAATCCCTTTTGCGTATAACGGACTCTATGGGCACTATATAGCGATCAATTTGAGGTTATTCTTCTGGGAGTTGCACTTGCAACTCGCTTATAAGAGGGTTGTACCTTGTCGTTCAAGTTGTGTACTCCTAAAAATAGAAGACAAATTGCCGAACACTACCACGTTAACCTAGGAATAAATGTGTGGATAATATGAAAATAAATGAAATATTCCTACAACGAGGTAAGTCATCATAATTTAATATTTTTTTCTCTCTTACTAAATATAAATTAGTGATAAAATTTTAATTATAAATAGAGATAAATGATCTATTAAGCATCGGTTGTTAGCATAAGCTATACAAGGGTGATGCGACACACCAATTAATTGGTCGATCATATAATTTTCTGATCTACCATGAACTTATTCATCAATTATTGATGTATCTTTTTATCGATATTTGCTTATAGTAGATCATTTCTTTATAGACGGAACCCGCTAGAGATGAAAATTGAAGAGACCATCTATTCATTAAATATTAATACTCGATAAATCGAAAGCCTTTCTATCTAGATGCCACCTAGATTGCAATCCATGAAGTGGGTTGGAGATCCTCTTAGTAGCCGCAGATGATTTTTTTAAATCAACAATAACCATTTGGCCAAGTTCATAATCGTGACAGCTACATACATAAACACATACTTGTAGATAGAGTGGTCACAACTTTTAATGTTCTTCCAGAGCTTCAAAATTATGACGGCTACAACTTGATCAACATCGTAGATGAGCAGAAAAATATGAAACATGTAATGCAGGCATTGCCATTAGAGAACATCAAGTTAAATGAAAAAAAAAATGCTATTCTTCCTTCGAAATTAGAGATTGAAACTCAGAGCATTTTTCACTACCAAAGGAAGTGTTATTCTCGAAACCTCAGCAGTACAAAGTCGAATTAAGCATTATTCTACCTTCAAATATAGCCTATTCTAATGAGAGAGTTTTTCTTGTGGGTTGTGTGTGGAATATCTCAGTAAAACCTTCTTGTTGAGAGCAACAAAACCTGAGGCCATAAAAACTTGCATTCGACCATGGTCAGCAGCCTTCATTAGCATATTACTAGTGATAGCGCTTTTATTGCACTTTAAGGACTATCTTCATGAACTCGTATACAAAATAACTAATGGCAGCCGATGGTAAAACCTGAAAAATTGAAACATAAAGAAGAACGTGAATTTAACATGTTAAAAAGGGGATTGTGATGATAAGTATTTCACCTAATGTATTACCGTCTATGGATTAAAAAATATTCTACATCAATGAGCAAAAGTAGCAAAGGAACGTGAGTGCAGGTTCCGGCAAAGCTTAAATCACAATCAAGTAAATTTTGTATGATCCACAGATACTACCTACTTATCATCCAAACATTCCGTAGGATCCACCACTCATAAGCTCTTAAAAGCATTACCAAACATATTGGAATAGCACTCTAAGGAACATAAACTATCGTGTATCTTTTTTGTGCTTCATCTTACTTATTGGTCTTGGCTCCTAACAATGATATCACCAATATGTATTATGATGTATACCCAACAAGATAATCAAGTCCAAAAAACCAAATTAAAGAAGTTCGATATTTGAAAACAGAATTAAGGAAATTCTCATATCAACTTAAGATATTATGCCTTTTGTTCATCAGATTAAGAAGTTCGAAGACAGCTAAAATTTCAATGCATATAGGGAAGGTAGCAGAACGGTGTGCCTCTTACCTGTAATAAGCTCGGGATCAATCCAGCATAGAGTGCAGGAAAGCCACCGTGTTCGACTATCTTAATGCAAGTTTGTAATGCATTCATCTTCGTTGCTCGAACTTGCATCTGAAGCTGTCTTCGAACAACTTCAAATGGGTAAGTAGCAGCTTCAGAACATGCACCGGCAATTGCTCCATACATCAAAGTTCTTACTGGGCCCAGCTCAAGTTGTTCAAAAGCATTCAAATCTTCACCTTGTTGTTTCATATGTTGAATCCTTTTTATTCCTTCCGTTGAATTCAGAAACGCTGATTTTAATATATCATAAACACCATAAAAAACAGCACCAGAAGGTGCCATGCTGATGATGGAGGGAACTAAGCCCTTGTAAAGAGAAAAGAATCCTTCAGTTCGGATCATGTGGCGGAAAGTACCAATTAATCCTCCCAAGGCTTCACCCCCTGGAGCTACCATAACAGTCCTGATCTGAAATATTATGAACAAAACAAATATTCTCCAAACATAAGTAATAGGATGCAACTGCTTGATTTGATCTCTTTAACAAAAAATAATACTGTAACTTAGTTAATTAATTCTCTCTCGTTCAAATGATTAACCACAAACAACTTCCAACTACAAATTCATAATAGGTACATGTAGCAACTGAGAGAAAAAAAAAAAAAAATGAGTTGAAGGCTTCAATTACTTGATTTGTTAATTTTTATGGACTGTCATTACAATAATTTATTAAATCCTCATTTGCATGGATCCGGAGCTGGAAATCAGGAAAGTTAACTATCAGTTTGATCATATTTACAACAGGATGGAGTTTTCTAAATAAAATACCCATCTCTGAGAGACCTAATAAGAATTCCTAAAATAATAAAACTTAGCCCCAGGTCATCCCATATATAAAACAGTGGTTCGATGAGGGTTCTATAGAAATTAGAATGTAGCTCATTACTTATATTACTATGAAAACTAGATTCCACGTTGTGAAAAATAGAAAACGATTTCTCCATATTAATTACATATAACAGAGCAAATTCTAAGGAGCACCAAAATGCCCTTGAAGTAAATAAGTGGTCAGTGTCAAGAAAAATGAAAAGTTACGGTTTGCCAATTATTGGATAACTGTTGAATAGCAGAGAGAAAGGAGGATGAACCATCAAAAGTTCAAAGGATTTTCTTCAGCTTTAATTGCAAAAAAAAGTGTTGCCATAATTATACACCAACTTCCATAGTATGGTTTGGTTTGATCAGTCTTAGCTTACAGGCCTTTCACTGAAGCAGAATCTAAAAGCAATTAGATACTTGAGAGATATCTTCAGAAAAAGGTATACCACCAGCAAGTAATCACAAAGTAAACAAAATTTTCGTATGTCACTCACAGTGTCCATAGGTATACAGAGAACAGTTGCAGTAATTCCAGCAGCTGCACCAGCAAGTAACCTTTCAAAATTTGTTGTCTCCTCATTTCCAGACCACTTGAGAAGCTGATTTCTGTATGTATCGTATGCATAGAAATTGATAGACTTAAATGGAGCTGTACGTAAAATATTGACAAAATTTCCTTTCCAAAATCCTCTGAGCCCTTGAGAAGATGCTATTGTCTTAACGAGTTCAAGAAGATTCTTCTGTTCACCACGAACAATATACTCCAGCTTTAATCTCTCCAATGGAGCAACAAAAGTTCTGACACAAAGGAGGTGCCGGAGATGGGAGATACATAAGTCAAACAGACTCAACAGATGATATGCTAACGGCCAAAACAAAGCGTCACTATATATCGCAGTACTGTGAGCTAGTTTATGATAGTTTTTGGAACTGAATAGCTATTCTAAGTAAATTTATACTGCAGCCATAGATTCGACGGGCACATTGAATTCTAAGAAGGTGCAGGAGATACAGAAGTTTAACATACTCGGTGGATTTAGATTATGTATACTAGTTATTGCACAGCCAAAAACAAGATGATCATATCACACATGGTCCACCATGTTCTATGTAAGTGTGTATGCTAGTTTATGATAGATTTGGATCTTTAGCTAGTTGCTTGCTTTAGAACAATGTCACCCAGACCATTATGTATTAAGAATTTAAAACATTTCAAAGGGCATGCTAATTGGCAAATGAAGCGGACTGATAATCTGAAAATAAAAAGCATATTCAGATATCTCTTAATCTGCTCAAAAATAAACTATTGCTTATTAGATTTGAGTTAGCCTTTTTGCGAAGGAATAGATAATGTGCCATGGAGTTATAGATGATCTTAGGCCCTAGCCCCAAGGGTCTAAATTTCTATCACCATCATCAATGGGGGTTGTCAATCACCCCAGATGATCCAGCCTGAGCTGGGTTCAGTTTCTCGTCACCCCAATGTATTGTTCATTTCTCTTGGCTTAAGCTAGGCTTCCACGAGTAGTTTTGTAATAACCTCTAGTCATATTCTTGATTCTCTTCTTCCCAAGTATAGTTCCACTAACTTAGGAAAATAAGATTACAAGCACAACAGTCAAAGTCATTAAATTTAAGTACATTAAGCATCTAGTGTCCTTATGCCATAATGCACAATGCCTTTATAGAAACTGCCAATGTAAAGGAAAGATAACAAACGGCCCCATTTTTATAACTTATTTATCTCCAAACTCATTTTCAACCACACAATTCATTTACTTTTTATCAAAAATTTAGTAAAAACTGATTTTTATCAAAACCAAGAATTGCATGTACTAATAAGCATTAGTTCACTGAATATTATCCTTTTTCAATAATAACTAATACAACAGGCAGCTTATAACAAACATTTCTTGTATCATATACTTTCGTATTTATACAGGCGTATATAAATAGGGAGAAGCAAACCTCGAGACCATGGCAGCAACGGCGCCAGCCCAGAGATGCTTAGCAGTGTTCAGAGTACCACCACCTCCGTGCAGCCCCCCCTTCTTCTCGTTAACAACATCCTTAAACGCCACCGTTTCACTCTCATTCCCATTCTCACTCTCCCGGCTCTTTTCCTCAATTTTTCCTACAACGCCACCAGACACTGACTCCTCCGCACCAAACTCTTCACCATCCTTAATTGACGAAAGTGTCACCGACAGAAACCCACCCCCGCCGATCAGCCGCCTTCTCCGGCGGCTCCTCCCCCTCCTTCGGCAACACGAAACCGTCACCGAAATCGATTTACTCGATGAAACCAAAGAAACAAATGATGCAGGAACCGACTCTTCCAAAAACAACCCACCTCTTCCAACAACACTTTCAAACTGCAAATTATTCTTTGATCTCAAATCGGCATTAATTGCAATTAAATTCTTACAAAAATTATCCAAGTTATGCATTTGCAATAAAAAACAATTAATACAAACACTAGATCAAATTGATGAGTGCGTGATTGCATATATAGAGTGCAAATATGAGAGAGAGAGAGAGAGAGAGAGAGAGAATGGAATAAAATGGAGAATTGATTCGACAGTGAGATCGATGAGGAGCATATTTCAGTGCATAAGAACCATCGCGGGGCGGTGGTTCCTAGCAGATCCCTACTGTAGGCATTCCTGTAATTGCTGCAGTAGATGTAAGGTTTGAAAATGGAGGAGTATTTTTCATATGCAGTATTTGTAATTGCTGCAGCAGTTGGAACAAATTGATTTTAGCATAAAGTAATTTTAGTTTAGGCTCTGTTTGATAGCCTTTAAAATCCAAAAACAAAGTTTTAAATAATAAATTTTTAAATGATGCGTCATTAAAATGTTATAAAAAGTTTTTAATTTACATTCAGAATATTTTATCGATTGATTGTGTGGTTGAAAATAAGTACGTAGAAAGAAAAAGTTTTTAGATAATGATTGTCAACTGATTTTTATTTAAGTTCACGACTTGTTAAAAATGAAATTACTTTTTATTTACATATTTCGTAGAACTTACACGTACTATTCACTCATCCTCCATCATTTCCATCTATTTATAAACACACTTATTTAAAACGCTTACCGAACATGTTAAATTTTTTAACATATGCAGCTTGATTTACTTCTTTGAATAACTTAAATTAAAAATTTAAACTATTAAAGATACAAACATTTATTTATTTTAATTAAATAAATGCTTCTACACCGTGTTAAGTGAATGTTAATTGTTTTTTTTTAACTCTCATATTATTGGCCCGTTTGGTGGAGATTTTTTTATAAAAAGCGGGTTTTTTTAGAATGTGTAACGAAAAAGTAGGAAAAAATTATAAGTTTAGGAGTAAAATTATTTATAAGTATATGATTGAAAATAAATTTGAGAAAAAAAATTTAAAAATGGATGTCAAATAGGAACTATGTCTAAAAACTTTGATCTTTTATTTGAGTTAGATCAGAACTACTGAAATTACATCACTCTTATAAACAAAAACATATGTACATTACATGTTCTCATACCTAAATCATTCAACTATCTTGAGCGACAAGTCTTTTTAGAAATCCTAAACAAACATATTTAATCATCTAGTTTCTCTTTAAGTTTACAAGTGAACTTAAAAACGAGCTTCTCTAGAGAGTATGACGTGAGTTTTCGAACCAGTAGAAGAGCTAGAGAAGGCCAGATCATTTTACTTTTGATTGAAAACTCTTATTCTTACATTATTCTATACTTTTAAAGGCATGTTTGACAAAGATTTTTTAACAACTATTTTTACATTAATTTATATTATTAAGGACATGTTTGATGTAGATTTTTTTTTAAAATGAATTTTGTAAAAGTAATTTTTTTGAAATATGTACGAATAGAACAGAAAAAATATGAATTTATGTTTAAAATTATTTTATTAAAAAATAAGTTAATGAATATAAATTTGAGAAAAAACAAATTTTAAATAATCCGGGTCTAACATGGACTAAAAGTAAGGGCTATTAAAATCTAGAAGTAAAAGGGGGAACCGCAGGAGTTGGTACTGTAGGAAATCTGGTATGTTCTTAGGTTGACCTATCAAAAATTGATTGGGAAGTTCTAAATATGTGTAGAAATGGACAAATATGTTGAACGAGAATGTGCTAAAACTTAAAAAAGATGTTCCTTGGTTGTTGCCTTTGTCTACAGCTGTCCTATGTTTGACATTTGATAACCCATCCGTGCAATTTATTTTAAATGATAAATGAATTTTATGAAATCTTGTTGGAGTCATAGTCGATGTAATTAGGTTTGGATATAGACGGGTGACTTTGATTGGTCCATTCATTTTGACGCTTCTAATTTATTGTGTAGTTATGCGTGAATCATACTCTAAGTATATCGTAAATTTCTATTTTCCTATCATATATTTGAGATTTAACAACAAATAAAAATGGAAAATAATATATGCTACCAAGTCCTTGGTAAAATTTTGTTTATATCATTAGTGATTACGATAATCAAATTCGATGTGACAACTAGCAACTTCTCTATTTGCAAAGAAATGCATTGTTGTAAATGTTTGAATCTTTCAAATGATAATGTAAATTGTTAATTGCCCGAACAAGCTCCACAATTGTTTACTCAAGGACAAATCTCTCGAGAGTAATTACAGTTTAAGAGTAGTTGAAGTTCTTATATATTATTTATTTTTCATATATTTATTGAATATGAGATTTATCATTAACAATTATCTATAAGATAGTGACTCGTTTAAGCAAATCAATTTTGAATGTTGTGTGCTCGTTTGAGTGCTATCAGATTGAATTACTCATTTGAGTTTAAAAGATTCTGGTATCATATTAAAACTAGGAAGTTTTATCACTTTCAAGTTTCAACCTTGTTAAAAGTATTAGCTGAAGCCCTTATATGTCATGTATTGTTTATATCTCTATTGATTTAGGATTTACCTTAACACTATTATGCTCTTTCCAAAACATCCAACTTTGACATTTATCATAGCACAAATCTATGAGAGAAAACACAAGTTAAAACTTTCAAATTAAACATGCAAAATGTTCACATAATGTATGAAAATTTCTACTACAACAATGTGATCGATCACATTGCAAGAATATACAACTCATCCAAAAATAAGCACAACATCATCCTCATAAACATAGGGTAGAACGCGACATATCAAAAGATTTTCTACAGTCGAGGTTTGTTGATACAACATTTCTCGACGTACCTTACCAGTACATCTTTGCTACTCGTGGTCAACATTATCATAAAAAACTTGAGTGTTGTCGTATACATCATCATCTAAACCATCCAATACCGAATTACAAAAATTGATTAGTTATCATAGTCATTATCCCATTTAGATACCATGTCAAACCACAAATGTCCTATTTTTATTCTTCGTTCAAAATAACATCTAATTACTCATAATTAAAACAAATAAAAGGGTTATCATCAGACGACATTACTCGTGCAATACGAATTATAAGAACCTCAAAACGTAGTTGGCCCCCTTACCAACCTAATACAACAAAAGAAAAGAATACAATATTGAAACTTGTTAATTATAATTGTTTCGCGTAGAAATCGCTAACAATTAAAAGAAAGTTCAGACGATTGTGTAAAAAACAAACCTCTTGAGACAAAATCCCAACAAGGAGCGCTTTACTTATGAAGATTACAATTTGCGAGAAACAAAACGCCTCTAAGGAGCACAAGTATACAAATTTATTTGAAAGTTGACAGGAGTGATTAATTCGAGGTCCTTTCTTCCATGTTCTCTTTTCTTTTTTATACTCCTTTGATTGCTTTTTTTGTTCTCTTTTATACTCCTTTGGCTGTTTTTTTTGTAAAAACTGCTTGAAACTGCTCATCGCCTAGTAACTGCCCACTTTTCTCCATGATGGACGACTTGTCGAGAAACTATCACCTTAAATGTTGTCATTACTCTCATTATTTAACTNCTTTTTTTGTTCTCTTTTATACTCCTTTGGCTGTTTTTTTTGTAAAAACTGCTTGAAACTGCTCATCGCCTAGTAACTGCCCACTTTTCTCCATGATGGACGACTTGTCGAGAAACTATCACCTTAAATGTTGTCATTACTCTCATTATTTAACTGCTTGCAACCGAGATTCTTGGATCGTGGAAAGTGATAAGATTGTCCATTAACTGCTTCAATAACCGCTACTTTAAATACCAAGCAGAACGCTATGCTCGTCCAGATCTTGGGCGTCTAGCGGGCTTGAGCGATGATAGGCTCGCTCAGATTATGGGCCTCTCGTGGGCTTGATGATAGGCTCGCTCAAATCATGGGCATCTCGCGGACTTGAGCGATGATGGGTTCGCTCAAATCATGGGCATCTCGTGGGCTTGAGTGATGATGGGCGCTTGCTACATAACTCCATCTTGGATTTTCACATGGCCTCACTTGAGCCTATTCTTCAAATTTCGTAACTGGGCTTTATTCTTAGGATCATTTAATTGTGCCTCATTTTTGTATGTCAACAATTACCCCTAATATGGCAAAGTTAATATCAATTATTAATCTTGTGCCATATTCATCATTTACGTTATAATTTTGTTCGGCAGTGACCTTCCTCGAAAAGTGCAATATCACATAACCTATAAACCAAAAGACACGCCACTTCGTATTCAACTTGATTATTGGTTATATTAACAGCTCCAGACCCACAATCAATGCTTCATATTCAGCTTGATTGTGGGTACACATTCTAGCCAAAGTGAAAGCAAATTTATAATAAATCCCTAAAGGATTTATTAAGACTATTCATACCCCTACAACTCTAAAAAAATTTGATCCATCAAAGTATAAAACTCAAAGTCTTATTTCAAGTTAATCAACCTCTAACTCAACTTCTTTAGACATGTCAAGACATGGATGATCGGCTAAAAAGTTAGTCAACGCTTGATTTTTTACTGCCTTTTGAGATATATATTGTATCTCAAATTTCGATAATGCCAAAATCCAAAGGCTTATCATTTGGTGTAAAATAAAGCGAGAAAACATACATTTAACTAAATTTACTTTAGAAACTAAATAGACAATCACTAGCCATAGATAAGCCCTTAGTTTTGTACATGTGAAATACAAAGTAAGACACAACTTTTCAATGGCAGAGTAATTACATTCACATTTTGTTAACTATCTACTCAAATAGTAAATCGTCATTTCTTCACCAAATTGGTCTTCTTGTGCAACCATTCCGGCTATCGATTTTTGTTCAGCCGATATATATACTTTTATTGGCTGTTTTTGAATGGGTGACACTAGCACTGGTTGACTTGATAAATATGTCTTCAGACTATCAAAAGTCTTTTGATATTCTTCCTTCCAGACGAATTCGTCCTGATTTTTCAGCTTTAAAAGAGGCGATAAAGTTTTCGTTCGCCCTCTTGGCTAAGCACCGGCTGACAAATATTGGGCGATTTTCCTCTTCGTCACCAATATTCACCTTCATTAAAGGGTCTTGTGCTTGAGCATGCCCAGGTTTCGTGATCTTCATTACTTCATTGTTTAGGTTCCTTGTAGGTACTTCCTCTTTTAAGCAATCCACATTGTTGACTTCTTGGCCAAAATTTTGCTCCAATTCGAATACTGCCAATTTATTTCTCAACGTCTTTAACGCTTCTTCTTCTTTTATCTTCTCTTTACATTTATCATTGAAAGCCATTAATTTGGTTTGAATGCCTGAATATCGGCCATGTTTTCTTACTATGACAATTCATTAGAGTTCCTTAATTATCTTTTTGCCAATCACTGGCTCTCCAAGGGCCACTATGTTTGGCCTGATTTGATTGAACATTTCGGTAAGTGCATCTACTGAAAATGGCTCTTCACTCTGTGCGACAATTTGAGTCTCTTTTCCATCTTGAACTACCCTGACAGGTCCATAACTTCCTTCGTACATGAACCTTTCTATTGAGTTTGCTTCTGCAACAAAGGG
>CAIGRN010106083.1:0-14349 GCA_903798345.1 Fraxinus anomala | reverse complement strand
TATATGAACACAAGAATTAATTTTTTGACTCTTTTTTTTCAACACATGGGTCCCATTGTGAGATGATGCAGTCAAAAGTTGCAACTGCTGTTACATGTAACGGTTGGAATTTTCATTAAAGTGAGGTAAAAAATTGGTCCCAACAGGAGCCAAGAATGGTGATGCATTTGTTGTTTCTTTTGCTTGACCATTCTTTTCGATGTCCAAAGGTGGCAATAAGTGGAAGAAGTACAACAAGAAGGGCCCACAATAGTAGGCAAGAAAGAATAGACAAACGGAAAGCCCGTAAAGAAATGCTTTAACTATGGACATAAAAGTCACTAGAAGATGAATTGTCAAATATGCTTAATTTGGTAATGGTGATAATCCTATGCCCCAGTTTGATAGTTATTATTTTGAGAAATTAAAGTTTTAAATAGTGATTTTTTAAACAATGTGTGGTTAAAAAATTGGAAAAAATTTAGGTTTACATTCAAAATATTTTATGGTGTAAATATGTATAAATTTAAGAGTTTTGAAATAACGCTTGTGAAATAAGGGGTTATATAAAGTCAAGCGTACTGGCTGATTCTATTGATATGTAGATAGTAGATTTCGGAGCCACTTATCATATTTGTAATTCATTGTTAGGGTTCTATATAATCATGTAGCTAAATGAAGGAGAGTTCATTCTTAGAGGTTCACTTGAGAGTTGGTGTCTACTAGAGCCATTGAATCTGTCTTCCTATTTTTCTACAAAATAAACATTTAATTTAAAAAAAAATTCCAGAGATCAATATATTTTTTCTCACAGATGTTAGATGTAATCTTTATTTGAGCATGGATATTAAATTGTCTTTTCGTTGTATATTACATTGAATAATGCTTTTATTTGACATGTAAAATTGGTTAACAATTTGTATGTTTTAAATTGTTTAGTTGCCTCCAATGTTATCAGAACTGGCCCAGACCGACATGGTCGACCAGTAAAACAGAGAATCGGCCATGCAACCGGCTCAATCACATGTCAAAAACCGAAGATTTAGAAACAGCATAAAAAATCGTAAACCTGTCCGGTCCGGTTCACTTAGAACCGGTGAACCGAACAAGTTTTCACGGTTTTTCTAGTTCAACCATGGCATCTCGTTTGAATTTCAGTATCTGCTTCAAATCTTCAGTAAAAGTCTTTCACATCTGCTGCTTATGGGATGTTTTTCTAAGGGTATCAAACACCTTATTAACTAAAACCATCAATCTGCATGCCCGTCAGCCTGTGTTCTTTGTAGCCCTGGGATCGCCTCTTGGAATTTAAAAGCATTTCCTAGTAAAAGTCTCTAGTTGAAGCTTCTTTTTCCTTCACTATGGCTTCTCTTCTTGAAACTCAAAGAGGATGTACCGCTGCAACAATATCTTCTCTCCATCTTTTACTTTTTTATCCTCATTTTCTTCTTTGATTCTTTCCCATATGGCCTCACCGTTTCCTACATGTGCCGTTTCCTTTTTTTCAAGGCAAGATTTCCAATATTAACAACCTTAGATAACTCGCTATTTCAAGCTAATAATAATTTGTTTTCAACGTGTGTGGAAGCAACTCAAACAAAGAAGAGTCTGATCCAGTTTGAATTCAAACACTGCCTGCCCATCTGTTGCTAGGTCTGGAATGGCACGAGGTGAGGGCGTATTGGTACTTATCAGGTATAGAATAAATCTAATTCTCTCTATTCCTAAGAATGATATTTATTTGTATTTAATTTTTTTTGCCTCCGATTCAATCCCAATTCGATCATTTGACCATTGACCATTTATTTTTTCTGGGTCAATGTCCAGGTCGATTTTTTATACATTGGTTGCCTCTATAAATAACATGACTATCTTATAAACGCATAAAGTTATCCCTCACTAACGAGACTTATTTGTCTCAACTTATACTCTGTCACAATAGCTTTAATAGAATTCAAAGATTAATAAGGGGTGATCTTTTAAGTGAATTAAAGGTAGAATCTCTATCGGTTTGCAAGTCATGTTTGGAGGTTAAGATGAACAAGATTCCCTTTACTTCTATGGGACATAGGACCAAGGCAATCTTAGAATTAGTGCACGACTCGGGATAGGACTATGTGAACATGATTGTTTGGAAGTCTAAAGCGCTTGCTATGTTCAAGGATTTTGTACTTGAAGAGAACAAATAAGAACATTATGGAACTACAATCAAATCGAGAAAAAGTATCTATCCCATGACTATGGAACATACTTATCAGATAATGAAATTATATCTCAATTGAGTGCACCAAGTACATCCAACATAATGGAATCTCAGAGAAGAGAAATAGGTACTTGTTGAGCATGGTCATATCTATGCTAGGCCACTCTACTCTTACAATATTCTTTTGGGGATGCGTTCAATGGACTATGATATATTTACTTAATATGGTTTCATTTAAAAGTTTGCCCTAAGTTGTCCCTAGAGTTGGAAATGTGCATAAGACTAATCTAAGACTAATCCAAGTATGGAGATGTCAGGTACAAGTGCTTAAAGGAAATATGGATAAGAAGAAATCAAGGTCAAGAGTATGTATCTTTGGAGGATATCCTAAAGGCACAACAAAATATTTCTTCTATAATTTTCCCAAAAATAAAGGTATTTGTAATTACAAATGTAGCCTTTTTAGAGGAGACACACATAGAAGAACGTGAATCCAAAAGTAAGGTTCTTTTAGAGGAATGAGTGAGACGTGATCTTCTCTAGAAAACATATTAAACTTACTCTAAGAAGAAGTCACACCTCTATCACTAGTGGTGTCCAGATGAAGTGCATCACAAATGAAGGTTTTACCTGCAAAGTCCACTGACTTCATGGAACCAAAGGTGACACAGGATTAAGTTCCAACTTTTCAATCACCAGGTGATATTGAGACTGTAGTGGTGGGATCTGATATACAAGAAGCAGTGAAAGAAAGACTGGAATTTTCAATCAACCAAGAGCGTCCGTAGTTTAGACTTAGTAGGAGAACCATTCAACCTTCTTCTACATAGTTGCTCTAGGGAGAGTCTAAAGAAGTGGAGGATTATACTTCGTATGAAGAATCTTTGGAGGATGTAAACACTTACCATTAGAAGACTGCCATGGATTCAGAATGAAGTTAATGTATACTAACTCATAACTCCAATCTTGTAGATATACCTATTGAGGTGAAATCCATAGGTTATAAATGGATCTATAAGAGGAAAAAAGGGGTAGACATAAAGGTAGAAACATTTAAAGATTAAGTGTTTGCTAAGGGGTTTATCAAACGAGAAGGTATAGATTGTGGGGAGACCTTCTCACATGTGGTCATGTTTAAGTCTATAAGAATTTTCTTATCTAGTATAGTTCATTTTCATAAGCATATTAAAGACAAATGTGATTTTTCCCTATTGTAAGTTAATAACATCTTACTCATTCGGAAAGATGTCAAATCTCTAACAAACTGGTTTGTACAATAAAATAACATAAAGAATTGGGATGCCAATTATGTTCTGGAATCCAGATCCTTCAAGATACGAAGAATGGGAAAGTTCCTCTTGTTGAAATTTTTCATGAACCTTAAACTTTATAAATTTTACATAATTGTCAAGATTTTCATGTCAAATCACCAAAAAACTTAATTAATGCGGAACATACCTTGATCCATTGATTTGTATCTTGAATGATGAATCTTGAATCTTGATCTTTTGTTCTTCAATTTAATTGCTCCAAGTCTTTTTTTTTATTCTTGATTGTGGGTTTATGGATTTTCATCTTCAATATGTTTTCTCTTGTATTCTTGTGATGATGAGATGACACAAAGAATGAGAAATTCACATGTCAATTGGGGACCGTAACCCTATATATAGTTTCCATATATATTCGACCCATCATTAAATACAAATCTTAATGGATATTGTCTCTATACATATAGTTCGACACACACTTTATTTAGATGCTCAAAGCCCAATTACTTAATTCTTTATTAGATCACTTTAATTTTGAAATTAACTTTGAGATAGCATTTACACACAATTAATTACATATGTCGGCCCGCATGGCAAATTTATATAACCTTATGGGCTCAAAAATTTTGCTATCATAACCAAAAGCATCTCCAAACAATCTTGTCCATTGATTATATCAATATAGGATCAAAGCGGTATTTGTTATAAATATCATAACGAAACCCTCAATGGGTACGTACATCAATACAATCAAATGACATAGATCAAGTGTGGATGTGTAGTATGAAAATTACATGTAATGTGATCCAAACATGCCTATTTCCAACCGATCCTTCCTTATTCTTTAATGAGATCAACCATAAACTTTAATCAGAGTGGAACTGAACTGAATACTTTATTTCTGAAATAAACTGAATATACATGGATAAATGTGTCTAAAATAGATAACATCCAAATACAAACTCCCACTAAACTGGCATATCATCAAAAGATACAACACCCATATGAGTATTATGTTCATAAAAGACTTTGGGTGGTAGCCATTTAGTAAATGGATCTATGATTGTGGAGTTCGTCTTAATATGTTTTATAGAAACCTAATCACTCTGAATTCTTTTTTTGACAACTAGGAATTTAATGTCTATAAATTTTGATATTATCAGGCTCTTGTTGGAATACAAGACTACTATTGTCACAGAATAACTAAAGTGATCTTTTAAATCCATACAAAATATGTAGCCTAGTAACAATATTTTGCAGTCATATTCCATAATCCGAATCAGAATATCCAATTATCTCAAATTGGTCTTATTTTCCTGAATGTGATCATATAATCCTTAGTTCTCTAAAGATATCGAATAACCTAATGGTTGCTATCCAAATTTCCATCACAGAGTTAATTAAATATCTGTCTAGTATTCTAACAATGAATGCTATATCCGGATGTTTGCAAAACTGAGTATACATTAAATTTTCAACTACTGAAGCATAGGGAATTTCCTGTATTTCTTTTTCTTTAAATTTATAATTGGGACATTAATTGAGACTTAACTTGTCTCCCTTAGCAATAAAGGTATCACCTGAATTACATATCTTGATTTCAAATCTCTTAAGAACCTTATCGTTACAACTCTTTCGTAATAATCCAAAAAATACACCAAGAACGACTCTTGTGTATCTATATTCTTAATACAAAAGAGGCATCACCAAAAATTTTTATTTCAAAATCTCATGACAGCAATCTCTTGATTTCGTGCAATAAGCATATATCATTGAAGGCAACCAGTATGTCATATATAATACCAAAAAATATGCTTACTCTCACTGAACTTGTGATATAGACAATCATCAACTGAATTCATCTCAAAACCAAACGAGATAATTATTTGATGAAATTTGTGATACCATTGACGGGAAGCCTGCTAAAGCCTATTGATGGATTTCTTTAATTTACAAACCATTTTCTTTGAGTCTCATGGTACAAAGTTTTCTGGTTGCACCATATATATCGTCTCATTAATGAGAAACGCCGTCTTTACATCCATCTAAAGTAACTCAAGGTTAAACTGTGCAACAAGTGCTATTATAATCTTTAAAGAGTCTTTCGTTGAAATAGAGAGAAAGTCTCTTTGTAATCGATGCCTTCCCTTTGACCGAAGCCCTTTGCAACAAGATGAGTCTTATATATTTTCACATCACCCTTCGAAACCCTCTTGGTTTTAAATATTCATTTGCAACCAATGAGTTTCGTACCTTCAGGTAATGGAATGAGTTCCCAAACATCATTGTTACTCATGACTTTATCTCTTTATCCACAGCATCGGTCCACTTTTGAAATTTTTTCATTTGAATAGTTTAATGAAAGTTGATTGATCAGATCTTCTTTTATTAATACACGACATCCTTATTTTCTTGGAGAAATACTATAAAGTCATCTGAAATTGCATTTCTCATTTTTCTAGTTGATCTCCTTAATGACATTTGTATTTGAGGTTGTTGAGTTTGTTCTTCTGGACAATCTTTTGATTGTGTATGGAAAATTTTGTAATATTGTCTTGTTCGAAATTGATTCTTGAACAAGATTTGGAGCAAGAATTTGTTTTTGAACCTCATCATTTTCAATTGCAACAGAAGCAATATATTCATATTCTTCATTCAAGACAAAATTCTTAACTTTATAACCTTATCTCTCCTTGCAAACTCTACATCATCAAGGAATCGAACATCTCCCATTTTACAAATTGACCTAATAGTGGGACCTTAAAAAATGTAATCCCTTAACAATTGCTTTACTGGGAACTTTGTTGAGAATTTAAGCTGCAGTCTTTAGTGCTTTTATCGAGAAAGATCCTGATATATTGTGGGATGATTCCACATTTCTCTACAAATTTAGCAAAAGGCCTTGGACATTGTTCTCCTGATCCGTCATATCTATCATAGTATTCACCACTATGGTAAGATCTGACTTGTTAACTTCTTTTACTGAGTTGATTTTCAACTTCAGTCTTGTATGCCTTACATATGTCCAGTATTTGTAATTTCTCATAGATGAGATATAGGTAGACATAGAAAGAATAAAAATGTCTATAAACATAATAAATTACTATTGATCATTCCAAAAAATCGAAGTGAATGGCCTACAGATATCCGTATGAAGTAGTTATAAGACGTTCGAAGTCTTACTGGCACATTATCTCCTTATGTTTGTTTGTTTTTCCCTTAATATAATTTACATAAAACTTAAGTCTGAAAAACCAAATCTTCGAACTTTAGGGGCTGAAACTTTAAATACTTAACCATAATTTTAAATTACAACCAAGGCCCTCAATTCTTCAAATTTTCAGCCCAAGCCCCCAACCCCAAAATTCACCCAAACCCTAACTTGTATTTTGTAGAAGAAGTCGACGGCGGGCTCGCTGGCGCCGCCCCCAAAATATGCAACGTTCGTCACTGCAGTCGGCAGCAGCGAATGCCACCCGCTTGCAGCAGCGACGTGCAGCGGCGCCTTCGTCGCTGCTGTAAGCAGCGGTGCTGGGTCGTGTGGTGCAGGGTGCAGTGCGCTGCACCACCCTCCCCGCGGTAACGTAGCGTTGCCGCATCGCCGGCGGTGTGGCTGCCATAAAATTTACCTTTTTTTTTTTAAATTAAAAAAAACTGAAATTCTTGAAATTTTGATCGAATAATTTTCAAATTTAACAAAATCTAAATCCGAATTTGCTAAATTCGAAAACCATGAAATTATTTAAGAACGAAATTAAAATTTTGATTCCCAATAATTTAACATGAACCGAATAATTCTTTATTAGATCACTTTAATTTTGGACTTAACTTTAAGATAGAATTTACATATAATTAATTACATATGTCGACCCACATGACAAATTTAATAATTTTCCAACACCTCACTCTCAAGCTTAAGACACAATCAAGATAGGCTTGTATGCAAAATTCCAAGAAAGTCGAATGCCTTTCAGATATGGAATTCACATTTCATTGGAGCATTTCCTTAGAACTCCTAATAAAGCGGAACACATGAAGCAGGTGCCTGATGTCTTGATTGTAGGAAGCCTCATGTGTGCTATAATGTGCACAAAAGAAAACATTTGCATTTCGTTGGGATTGTTAGTAAATATCGGTCAAATCAAAGGCCTTGAGCACTAGACAAATGTTAAGTATTCACTTAAGTATCTTCAAAAACACTATAGATCATATGCTGGCTTTCTCAGCTCAAGATTCTGTCCTTGCAAGCTATTCTGATTTTGATTTTAAGTTGATAGGAACTATTGCAAGTCCACGTCAGGTTATGAGTGTACTTGACATATTTGTTAGATAAGTATGCATATATAAATTTATTTGTATTCCGATTGTACTAATTTGAGTTTGTAGTTGTTCGTAGATCATTTCGATAATATAAATTGAGTGCTTATGTTTTTAAGAAGGAAAGTATTCAAATTATAATTCGATCTAAAATTTATAATCCACCATCAAAAAAAATAGATAGACAGTTGATTTGATAAGATCGTCTCGATCTTATTAAAATTCGTCTTTGAATTTTGTAAGATTGAGAGTACATCCTATACGTATTGGACTTGACCATATAAAATTTAATGTTTGAGATTTAACCACTCAAATTAATTTCACTTTACTATCGTACGTATGATCGTCATGCTGAACGGATAATAGACTTCGACTTCTAACTTGAAGATTTTTGACATATCAATAAGCGAGGCCAAATTTCTGTGAACTAATAGGAACATATTAACAATAAGGAATTCTTCAACTATTCAATAGGAATAATTATGACCTCAATGGATTTTTTAGTTGACAGTTAAATTTGAGCCTCGTTATTCGAAATTGGTTGTTGAATTAATATTGTGATATAATTATAGATAGAAGATAGGATTTGAGGATTTAGAATATTTGGAAAATGTGATCATTTTAACCTTATTTTAAATATTCGAAATGATCGACAAGTAAAATATGTAGAAAAGACAAGTCAAATATATTAGTATTGATTATATTGCTTCACTAATTTAAATGCAACTAAGAGTGTAATCGCATTAGACGGGCGAAAAAAGTCACAGTTAGACGTCTTGAAAGGTTGTGCAGAATTCGTAAAGAACAATCAACAAAGGTTTAGTACTGTAGTGTATATTCAGTTTGGTACAGTACCACTGAGATTTGGTTTGGGGTCCATGTTGAAGAATACAACTCAATCGAGTTCGAAGGATATGGGTAATGCCGCTTTGCCGCCTTGCCGCCACCAACGATGACATCGTATTCAATTGTTAGTGATAGACCCAAATGAGGATAGGTACGAATGTGTTGAGTCTAGCAAGTAACCAAGGATGACATCGTATTCAATTGCCTATCCTTTAATTGTATTCGAAGGTGGTGAGTCAAGCAAGTAACCTTCTACAAAAGCTTTTGGTGTTGATTATGTTTCAGGGTATGTTTCGGCCCTATTTGGTAAATTTTAAATCATTCGTAATTTTTAGTTGAACCCGAGGTAATTTTGTGGAGAAATGCTTGAATTCATTTATCCTAGTTGTATATCTTGGAAGAGGTGGAGATTTTTCGATTAGTTGGAGAAGTTAGTTTAGTTATTGTTGAAAAAATTCAGTTTATTCCCTGCAGTCCGATTTTTTTCCTGAGTGGAGAAATTTTGAAACTTCATTCGTTAAAGTTAAATTTGTGTCAAGGTGGATATTGTTGGGTTTGTGACCCCAATTCGATTAAGTTTTTTTGGGAAAATATTATTTTCTTTATTCCACACGTTTTTTATACTATTTCCATCTTTAAAAATATTGTTAGGATTTTGATATATCCTCTATATATAATTGACTCTTCTTTATGAGCTGATTTATTACAGAAATTAGAATAATTGTGAAAAATACAATTGTTGTACTTTTTTCTCCATTATAGTTGAATAAAATCTCCAATTCCTGTGCCAAATTAAATTTTTGTATTTGTATTCATCTTATTGTTGTGATCTACTTCATATTGTGTTGTATAACCTCTATATGCCTCCAACAATTATGAGGAGACAATTGAATTTAAAGGTAAGTCTCCCTATCCATCTAATACTATTAAAATTATTGGGTTATAAGCTTATATAACTAAAGTCAAAACAGTTCTCTTTTTCTATATGAACTATAATTTACATATGAGAATCAACATGTCATGATGCGACAACGTCCTTAGGAAGCCGTGCTCTATGGGAATAGGTTGGGGTCTGCTGGCCAACAAACATAAATAAACTAAGGTCATATAATAAGAGTAGAATTCAACGCTTGCCACTCAACCTAGGCAAACGGATGAAGGACAAAATGCAACAAATTCATGACATTACAATAAAATTTGTACATTGTTTGAAAATATTTCTTACATAGAAACTACTGTACTTCTAAGTAAAATAAAATGACGTAAGAATGTAGTACTCCAAAGAAATATAATGGAATTTAAGTTGCTCGCACATTTGCTGTTAAAAAAAAAACAAGGTTCTTTAGCTGAACTTAAAAAGGAACGATGTTCATTGAGATTACATGCTAAAAAGGTGTAGCAAATGAATCGATAAAACATGCTTGTCTACATACTTATAAAGGACGTATTGAGAGCCACCGGTGAAACATTGCTAAAAAGGTGTAGCAAATGAATCGATAAAACATGCTTGTCTACATACGTATAAAGGATGTATTGAGAGCCACCGGGGAAACATTGCAAGACATTCTTTAGGGTTGTATTCTGGTGCTGTATGACCTGCACCCTGTAAAATAAAATTGCACTTTCATTTATTTTTTCTTCAAATATTCTTTGTGATAAAGAATGTAGTCAAAATTTTCTTGCCTTCACTGTTACGAATGTGAGATTGAATTCGTTCTTCTTATACTTCAATGTGTATCTACAAGGTTTAGATTTTATCAAAATTTTGTAATACCATGGAATTTGTATAAGTATATACATATAGAACATAAAATATGGAAACCAACCCCGCAATTTGGCCATTAACATGCCAGGGTCTCCAGTCATCATCAACAGTCATATTGAGACTGCGAATCCATTTTAAAGGACCCATATAAGGTGCAAACATGTCATGATCACCGCTGGAAAAAAAAAAAGAAGCATAATCAGAAAACATATATAAATTTACATATTTGTATAGTTACATTTTTCATTAACTGATCTACCATGAAATATAAATCAGCAAATATATTTTAGTTGATAAATAAGACTAAACTTAGAACAAATTAAGTCATAATTTCAATTTAGCAAGAAACTTATATTGACTTACTTATATATTAGAACATTGTATCCTTTCTTGCTGAAAATTTTATGATAGTGAAGAACACTTTCTTGATTCACTTCATAAGATAAGCTTTCGTTGCATCTCGTCCAATATCCTATCGTCCCCTGGTGATCAAAATACGTGATTATCCCTTATTTTCTTTTTGTTGATAGCTAGCACATGATAAAGCATGCTGGATCTTTAATATTTTCAATGTAACGCACCTTTCTAATATAAAGAGCTTTTTGGACAGATGGATCATTTGCCCAAACATAAGATGTTGCATAACTTTTAGTCTGCAGAAAAGAAATCTGTTCTTGAGATGAAAAGAGAGAATAAAAAATAAAGTTGCTATAGGCTACTTTTCTTCCAAACATAGTTTTAAAAAGGTTTTTCTTTATTGACAAAGTATTAACTTACTTTCTAGAAAAATAATTTTTAAACCAACTTGTATTTAACATATATATAGAGAAAGAGGATTAATTATGTTACACGACACCACATTTGATCTTGTTCAGATGCTGGGAGGACGAGGTGGTCAACTGAATCGTCTTCCAGAAATGTTTGATCCCATCCAAAATCACCTGGTTTTGGTGCCATGTATTTACATTTTGGTTCCAGTATCTGAGCTTCATTTAGTTGGTTTACACACTGCAATAACCATGAAACTTTTAGTGTTACGACAATATATAATTAATTTTAAAGGAAATGAAAAAAAAAATAAGATAAAATGTTACCTCTTTGATAGGTTGAAGGGCTAAAAGACATTGCAGATTATGTGGATCAGGATCGTCATATTTTCCATCACAGCTAACTTTTGCTAACTGAAATTTTGCCAAGTAATTACACGAGAATAATAAGCAAAATTTTACATCTGATCATCAAAATAGTTAAATAAAAAATATTACCTCAAAATATTCATCAGATATAAGTGCCATGCGGTGAGCATATGGAATTCTTTCATTATAATCAATGTTCGGATCTGTTAATGCGTTGCCAATAATGTATCCCTGTTTTGATTTCAAAAGTACTCTTACCATTAACACAAAAAAGATTTTTGTTTTAGAAAAATAAATGAGTCTTTGGAGGCTAAACAATATTTGGAGAGACATTTGTGGATGCAATCCGGCTTCGTTACCTACATTACAATCAGGAGTAATAACTTAATCAAGCCCGATTGGATGACAGGAAGAAATTGAATAAAATCTTGTAAGCTTCTTTTTTTCTTAAATACTACCTAATAATATTTCCATGGCAACCATCGGAAAAAGTTTGCCTCCATAGGATTCACCCGCAACATATAAACGATTTTTGATAAACATGGGATGATTCAATAACCACTGTTTTATTATCAATATATTGTTAGTTCACTAACCAAGAAAAAAGAATTGGTGGTCAAGTGCATATAGTTAGGAATGTGTGACTACTAAGTCCACATAGAACTTCATTTCAATTTTCTTGAATTCCAACTTAGGAATACCACATGTATGATAAATAATACCAACCTACCTTCCTAAGAAATGTATAGTTATCTTTTGCTGATTTTGTGTCTGAGGAAGAGTAACCTTTTGATGTGTTTGAATACGAAAATCCGGTGCCAGCAGGCCAATCAATAAATATAATATTGGCAACCTGAAAATCATATAATTTATATTGTAAATGTAAAGATCTATTGAAGATATACATACATAACTTATATCATGTATGGAGTGAGGTGTATTTTTACCTTGGTCCATGAATGTGGATTTAGGAGAATAGATGGTAAGCTTCCATCGAAGTTTGCAACATCAAAAGCTAATGGACCTGAGAATAATAGAAGTTGTATTATAAATTATAAAAAAAGAATAATATTCCTTTTACATATGTAAATCTTGCTTGTTGCATATAATAACAATTTCTAGCATATTTGGAGAATAATGTGTAAACTTTTGGACAAATTAATTGATTTAAAGAATAATTCAATCTTTAATGCTAGATCATCAACAGTGCACCACATCCCCCGCACCACCATCATCGGCACCACCGCACCCTACCAACATCTCAGTTCACACCACCACCACCATCACCCTAGAGCACAACATTGTACCACCACCTCACACAAATCTAACTACTGCACCACTACCGCGCAAATCCTCACCAATACAAAGCCGCAGCCACCAAAACCACCACACATCGACCGTGTGTGTGTGTGTATTATAATGTGTGTATGTAGGAATAGAGAGTTTTGTAGAGAGAGAATGACCTTATTTTCCAAATTTTAGAGAGAGAGAGAGAGACTTTCTTTTCCAACATATATAGAAAGTTTTTAGGGAGATATGGGTTATTGGGATCCATGTGCACAAATGTATAAAATATATATATGAATGTGGGTTGGGCGTGGTTGGAGTGGGGTGTATATATGTTTTTAAATTATAAAAAATATCTATAACTTGATTTTGAAAAAAAAATAATAATTATAACCTGATTTTTGAAGATGAAAATTGAAGTGTAGTGTATGGATGAAAATTTGTCTTTTTAAATCTTCTCCTATAGTAATGACTGCTTTACTTTTACCTTCACTGATGTAAATCTCTCTTAACAACAATTTATTTTGTAGATATAGATTTATATGAATTCCAAGTTTAGATACATCATACATTCTGTATTTATTCTTATATGTATTGACTATAAGGCTGACCAATTTGCAAGTTGCAAGCAACTTCCTTGCAAGATTTTAAATTGTTTAATTTCCAATCTGCCTTGAAGACGGTGAATAATTAGGTGTTAAGCACATGGAGTAATTCATTAATCATTATGTTACCACAGAGGTTGTGATGTTTGAATGGCATATGCATTTATTACTACATTTTTTATAAAGAAATTATTGGGCCTTTACTATATCATGATGACACGTTTTATAAGGTAAATTAGATAATATTTACAAAAAAATAAAAATTACCATTACACGATTCAAGGTAATTTTCTACAGTTTTATTTATAACTCATTTTAATACTACTGTTTTATTTATAAAAAAATATTGAACAATACACAGTCAACTATCTTAACTAAAAGCCAACTAGTGAAAATATTTGTATCCATTCGAAATGAAATCTATGATTGTTCTAAAAATTGTTGTCCTGCTACACAAACTGCAGAGTCCGTAATTAATAAGAAGGAAAATGAGAAATAGGTTCAATTACATGAGACGGCCCGATGCTACATCTCGATTTCTATCGAATGTGTTGTAGTAGAAGCATGAGAACATAGAGACTGCAACTTTGGTTATGGAAAACCATCAGGATATATTTGGACACCAAGGTTTGTAGGCCCGTCAGTTGCCATTAGGTTTTATCATGTACATGCACATGAAACTAGAGATGTCCCTAAGACATCATGTGCTTGCTTTGATTGCTTAATTTAATGTGCTGAGGTTCTAGAGACTGAAATCATATCGGAGATGCTTGTTGACTTGACTTTAGAGATTCTCTCACAAATGTTCTCACGATTCAAATTTCATTTTAGTATGGAAAGGCTAAACATGCCGAGCTGAGGAAGGAGGTCCAAATTTTTTAGAATGCTTTAAAGACCAAGATTTCTTTTGTTTCCCATTATATGAACACAAGAATTAATTTTT
>CAIGRN010106071.1:0-11129 GCA_903798345.1 Fraxinus anomala | reverse complement strand
ACTATTTCAAAATTTTTTTTATACTCAAAATGGGTGTCAATCAGGGGCTTAATTTCAAATTTACCTCAAAATGAGTAAAATAAAATAAGAATAAAACAGAACGGATATCGTAAAAAATCCCAGAAACACCCAACTGAATACGGTCATACTGACTGCAAAATTACCATGTTTTGGCGATGGAAGCAAAGCTAGAGCTCCGCCATTTTCCCTGTTTCCAATTTCTTCATTATCCACAAAAATTTCAAGTTAAATACCTAAGAATATCAATTCCTTTTCAGTCCAATCTCCTTTGAACAACTCGAAACACAATGCCAGGACTGAATATCCGGTGTAAGGATAAAGATTCGACATCATACCAACAAACCCATGTTCCATTTTTACCAGAGAACTCAAATAATTCAATTTTATGTTCCGGTGGATTATTCCTTGTTGATAATAAGATCCCTTCGTCAATTATTAATGCTTTTTTCATTGACAACTATGTTCCCGTTAAACATTCGACTGAATTGCATTCTCGTAGTAGTTCGGTAGTTGGGTTTGAATTTTTGTGTTTGAGCTTATCAATTAAAGGGAAAGATGGAGATATTAGGAATTCGAGTGAGAGTTTGGAGCAGAAGAGTATTAAGGAGGCTCGAGCGGTTTTTGGCGGAGGAAGTACGGCGTTGAAGGCTGGAAAAGTATCGAAGGTTAGCTTGCGTAGCCGCGGGGCGGTGAACACTACCAAACATTTGTGGGCTGGAGCTGTGGCTGCCATGGTTTCAAGGTCTGCAATTTTTATTACTTTTTTATTTATTTTCATTTGGTTAAGTGCACACGTACACAATTTCATTAATGTGCGAAACTTGAACCTCAGTACGTGTGTCTGCTCTAATAATTGAACTAGTTGATCTAAATGGTTAAGCTGTTAGAGAATATTTAAGTTGTTAAGGGGGGCACATATATGTCATTTAAAATTTGCCTTCAATTCATATGGGCTAAATAGGATTCTGCTTTACACATAAAACCAAGTTCATGACAATCAGACAATTTATAATGTTGCAATTGGCTTTCCAATGTCTTGTGGTAGAATTTCTCATCTAGTTTGGTTGAGTATGTTTGTAATCATATGGTTCTTTTTACTTGCTGTTGTAACCTGTTTTTCTCTGTATCAACATTCTGATGAGATAAATCTGAAGTTTATTGCTTATGATTATTTTAGAAGCATGTTTTGAAGTTATCAGAATCATTTGGGAAATACCTTAGTTGTCGTTTGAAGTTATTAGAATTACAATAATATGCATTTATCCCCATTGTGATGATCTGTACTGCAATCCAAGGGATCTCCATTGTTTACTCTCTGTTGGTTTCACTTTCTTGCAAACTACTGACTTGTTGTTGGGTATGTCTTTTAGTTGACACAGAGAAGCTATACTTCGCAATTGGAATGATGAACCTATGTTTTTAGTTATATATTCTCGTAAGAACTTCATCTATGTGTAAATAGTTTTCTTTGATCAGAACTTGCGTTGCTCCGCTTGAGAGACTAAAGCTGGAATATATAGTCCGTGGTGAAAAGAGGAATATATTTGAGCTCATCAAGAAAATAGCAATAACACAAGGCCTGAAAGGTTTTTGGAAGGGAAACTTTGTTAACATTCTGCGCACAGCACCTTTTAAGGCAATCAATTTTTGTTCTTATGATACATATAGAAAACAGCTTCTCAAATTATCTGGGAATGAAGAAACCACAAATTTTGAGAGGTTCATTGCCGGTGCTGCAGCTGGCATGACAGCTTCAGTACTCTGCTTGCCACTAGACACTGTGAGTGATAGTTCATACATTTTTTCCGATTCTTTTAATATTTTTTGGCCATATCTTTTAGCAATTAATTTTTTGTTTTTTTTCTTATAAATGAAACAACTTTGTTCTCGAGATGAAACTATAAATTGAACTGACAGTTCCAGGATTATAGCGATGTTGAAAATAAGCTCAATTTTTGTGCATGTAATGCTGTATTTTTATTTTTATTTTAAATTTAAATCAGAGTTAGCAACTTGAAATTATTTATGGGAATGATTTTTCACTGTTACGAAGTACAAGCACATTGGTTTCAAGAGTAAGTCATTGGACCTTTGACAATTTTGGTTGTTGGAAAGGAGATGGATTTTTGTCATTTGGAAGGAAGGAAAGGGAAATGAGGTGGAAAGTAAATTTCCTTAATTTATTTTCAATAAAATTGGCAAATTCTTCACCACTTTTAATGTGAAAATGCCAAAAATATATTTCTGTGACTTGAATAAAGAATTTTGGAATGTTTCAGGTCCGGACGAGGTTGGTGGCACCTGGGGGAGAAGCACTTGGTGGTGTAATTGGAGCTTTTCGTCATGTGGTTCAAACTGAAGGGTTCTTTTCTCTTTACAAGGGTTTAATCCCGTCTATCTTGAGTATGGCACCCTCAGGAGCTGTTTTCTATGGGGTATATGACATTTTGAAATCGGCTTATTTGCATTCACCTGAAGGAAGAAAAAGAATTCAGAATATGAGACAACATGATCAAGAATTGAATGCTTTAGAGCAGCTCGAGTTGGGACCAATGAGGACTTTCTTGTATGGAGCTATTTCCGGTGCTTGTGCTGAAGCTGCTACCTATCCATTTGAGGTTGTGAGGAGGCAGCTCCAACTGCAAGGCCGAGCTACTAAAATGAGTGCATTGGCAACAGCTGTCAAGATTGTTGAACGAGGAGGTTTCCCTGCTCTTTATGCAGGTCTTATTCCCAGTTTACTACAGGTATGGTTTATATTATCTGCATGTTTGGTAAGGAGGAGAGAGTATTAAGGAATGAAAATAAGCTAAAATCTCGTTCATTACACTGTCAAAGTCCTGTGTGCCAAACATGCACTATATAAGTCTTCCTCTGGCTTCTGATTATTATTTTTGCAAGGGCATTCACCCTTTTCGAAACTTAAGATGGGAATATTTAAACTTGCATCTATTTAATATCTCCTATGTGGCCAGTTTCAAGCATGTACATTTCTATATAGCTAGATTCCTTTGCACACCTCTACATGTTTTAGTGGAGTAGCATCGCTAATGTGAATAGAATCTTCTTTTGATCTGTACAAGATATACGCCAACCAACCAAGTTGTCCTTCATTTAATTTCTCTCAAATCCACATCATCTCTACTTGGCCTATATTCTTATTTAAAAGTGCATAAAACACTTCCTCTTTGTTACGACATGATTCTCTATAGAGACTCATCAGCTATCCTTATTCCTACTATGGCTAGAAGGACATTCCATGTTCTGTCATAGTTGTACTTAACCTACAATTTTACGATTTATTTCCTTCCTACTCTCATGGGCTAGAACCATATCATCAACGAATAACATGCATCCAGGAGCCTTATCTTGGATATGGCTTGTTAGCTCATTTGTTATTAAAGCGAAAATATAAGGACTTGAGGCAGAACCTTGATGCAAACCTGATACTGATAAGAAATTCCCAACTATTACCCCCACTATCTCACTTGTGACTATTCCACTGGGGATATACTTAATATATTAATTAATATGCAATCAATTCTTTATGTGTCCCAATTATCTCAGTCTCACATATGACAGTTTCATTACATTTTCATCTGTCCTCAGGCATCTGAAGATCATTTAGCCATCATCGTGTATATTTGGCATTACGGTTTCTTATATGGTGCACTTCATCTTATTCTTTATTCATTATTCTTCAGGTGTTACCTTCAGCGTCAATAAGCTACTTTGTTTACGAGTTTATGAAGATTGTTCTTAAGGTGGAGTGAATCCCAACAAATTCTGCAGCAGAGCAATTGGAATCATTCACATTTTGCAGTTAATATACTCTACAGTCTCAGCATCCTTAACTATTCATCTGCATTTGTTATACAACTTTTCCGAAACTTGGGATCATTTTCTACCATAAAATGAAATCTTAGTTTTGCATTTTCTGTGCAATTCCACATTTTCATTGCGAAATAAAACCTGTACCAATGTATTATACGTTCGAGTAAATTCAGTAGACACCATATTTTACTATTGAACAGCAGTTTCCTTCAATCATTATATAATTCACGTGTTCTTGAACTGTGAAGTATTCTTATTGTTATTCCAGTAATTTTGTATTTATTCATTTTCCTGATTATTACGTTTAAAGAATTACTAGTGGGAAAATGAGTCATGAAGTCACATATTCACGAATGTGGAGGGAATAAAGGAAAGAACGCTAGGGTTCTACCTTTGAAAGTTAGATGAGTGTGGCATACTATAAGGTACAATAGTGGAATGTAAATGCTTATAGTTATTTCTGTTGTAAGTTTTGTGTATCAAACGTTTGAATTATTAAACTTTATGATGTAATCTTAGTCTATGAAGGTAAGGTGACGTCCCCTTCTTTTTAATAATCTATCAAGAAGGCATAAAACCTTTTGAGAAAATGATTTTTTTTTTTTAAAGATAACTATGGTTAAAAATTAAAGAAAAATTGTGGGTTAACATATAAAGTTATTTTATTGAGAGAATGTGTATTTTAAAATGAGCTTAAAGAAAAAATAAATCTTGAAAAATCCATCAAATAGAGGCTTATTAATGTTTGATATGTTTCTTTCTTTTACAATCTTTAACATAGAGGTGTCGCATTCTGAATGACTCGAGATTTGAAATGTTTATTATTACAATCATGCTTGGTGTGCACCAAAGCTTGACAATCATTTGACAATTTAATAAAAAATGGTTTTTCCTCAAACAATTTTTTTAAAACAAAGTCAATGTAAGTATGATATATGGAGTGTACAAATATTATGTATACAAGGCCATTCAATTGTTTTGGAATATAGCAAATGCAGAGCCAACTCTCAAGTTCAGCAGCTGATGCAGCAGCTCAAGTTCAACTCAGCAGCTCTTCAATTTAGCTCAATTCAGTTCAAGCTTCAGCTGATCTTTAGGCGGCAAAATTAGTTAGGAAAGTAGTTATGTATAGTTATGTACAGCTGTTGTATTTATTTGGTTAGTTAGTTCATTGTTATTTAAAGACAAAATGTATGTTGATTCATCACTGAAATGAGAATTACTCTTTCATTTTTCTCAACCTTCTTCTATCTTCAACAAGGTATCAGAGCATTGGTGCTATTAACCGCCACTGATTCCGATTAAAATCTGTTACTAATTCCGATCAAATTCATCAAAATATGATCTGTAATTGCATTCTTCTAGCTATGGAAAGTGAAATTCCGAATAGCTTACCATCACCAGTGAGCAATTTAGCAACTGACGATGGACCCAACCCGTATTTTCTTCACCATTCGGACAATCCTGGTCTTGTCTTGGTTTCACAACCACTGATTGGGGATAACTACACATTAAGGAGTAGGTCGATGATGATTGCTCTATCTGTGAAGAATAAATTGGGATTCATCAATAGGACTATCACATGACCTGAAGGTAATAGGAGCTTCTCAATTTGTGGATCCACAATAATAATACTGTAACCTCCTGGATTTTAAATTCTTTGTCAAAGGAGATTTCTGCAAGTGTTCTCCATTCTGAGTCTGCCGGTGAAATATGGATTAATTTGAAACAACGTTATCAGCAAAGGAATGGACCACGTATATATCAGTTGAAACGGGAATTGATGAATCATACTCAAGGAGATTCATTAGTTAGCACCTATTTCACAAAATTGAAAACAATTTGGGAAGAGCTTAGTAATTACAAACCTATTTGTTCGTGTGGAAAATATATCTGTGGAGGAGATAAGAAACTGAATGAACACCATCAGATGGAGTATGTCATGTCCTTCCTGATGGGACTACACCATCAGACTGCCGCTCGAGCGGTAGGCTATCGTTGGCGAGTGCTGGACTTTCTGCTTTTGGTGCTCAAGCGACAGCAAGAGTTACAACCCTTGGTGAAGGTTGTTGAGTTTTGGGGCGTGTTTCTCCATCCACAACCCCTCATCTTCTATAAATTGGACCCCTTGAACGTCTTTTAGGCATCCCAATCAGTCTTTGTAGAGAATAATCCGTTCAAGTTCGTAGTTGTCTTGTAGTTGGAAGTGCTTCCACTACAAGGAAGTAATTTGTTAGATCTTGGGAGACAATTGCCGTTACTTCATTAACATCGTTGTTGGGCAAATTTGTCTTAAGGAATGAATGTTATCACTTGTCTCTGATCATTTAAACCATATTTCTTCTTCTTATTTTTGGTCCTACCTTCTTCATCTGTGGTTTAACATCATTTTGTAGAACTTGTGCCAAAATATTGTCGACGCACGAAACAATATTTATACCATATCCACCTACAGACCCTTCTTTGTGGTGTACTTAATTCAACAAATTCAGAAACTCAGCTCATCCAGGGTAAATTCAACCTCAGGATTAACGGTGCTTTCCCAAAGAACAGCCAAAGTTCTTTTAATTTCTTGATGATAGCTACAGTAGAATTTCATGACGAATGAATCTGACATAATTCTAGTTAGCTGTTTGAGTAGATTGGAAATCCTCAAGACATTGAATTAGAAATAACATCAACATTCAAAATTTCTCTATTATGTCCACTGTTCGGGTTGTTGAAGATATGTAAAGAACTTCTAAATCATTTATAATTTGTCGAACTTCATTTTCAATCACATTCCAATGGAACTACAAGTACTATCCACTTACCCACCACTCATTTCTATCTATTTATAAATTAAATTACTGATTATAAAATTCTTTTGATTCCTTTCCAAGAAATCAAATGTGTACAAAGTATAATTGCAATATTCATCTTATCATATGACCAACTGCAGCACTGTGTAACTGAAATCTTACCACTTGGTTGATTACTTCATATTTTAAATGTTTACAAAATCAATTGCCTCTTTTTATATTCTCCGACCATAATCTATTTCTGCTCCATCCATTCTAAAGTTCTATTTCCTGGGGTAAATGGATTATTTTGCTGGTATGCTACTCTGCTTTGTATCTTGACTTGTTAATTGGAAACGCATTTTCTTGTCTCACTTCTTGAATTTATAATTTTATACTGCTTTTTTTAATTGCATAGGCACTCATCTAACTTTTCTTGATACTGTTGTTTCTACATTCCTGTTCTTTATATCTCTGTTCAACCTTGTTCAGGCCTCATACGATCCTATGGAAAGGTTTTCTTGGTATTGCAAGGTCGAGCTTGTTTCTCTCGATGTATGATTCATCTGCATGGTAAGCAACTGGTTTTACAGAGTATTGTGCAGCTTATACCATTGGTCTAACGTCGAAGAATGTTCTGATCGTTATTTTTCTCTTCTACCATGGAGCATATTGACCCATGATCTTTAGCTAAATCTGAGCTTCGGAACTCGATAAACCTGTGCTAGTCTGGAACTATTTTTTAAACTCTCCCACACCTTCACCTGGGTATTCCTATGTATGTTTATATGAATGAATTTTAAAATGGCTTCCTTGCCATCTCGTGCAAAACTTTTTTGTTTGGGAAATTGGGCTATAGGAACCACCCTACTATTGTTGTACTTGTTTTACCTTTTTATTTATTTATTAATATTTGCACGAGATTGTTCTTGTTTTATTCATGCTTAGGACGTGGACATGCTTCCTGTTTAGGATTTTCAAGAAATGCAACGTTCCTACGGTGGCAATGGGAACGGTAAAAGGAGTAGCTCTTTTTATTTTCTATTGATTTTAACCAGATTCTACATTAACACGTCTCTCTCTGCGTGTGCATACATGTGCAATTTTATTCGCACTTGAAACTATGCTCTTGAACAGTTTCCAACTGGTCTAGCCCTGGCCATTGAGAAGAAGAGTAGAAGGATAGAGATATCATTATACTGCCTTGCTCGAGCTATTGAAAGCTTCTTCACGTGCATGGCTGATGTAGGATACTTACCTCAGTCAAAAAACTCGAAGAGAGCCGATGTTGTGGTCTTTAGCGTTTCAACTGCAATTATTATGCACTGTTATGCTATGGAGAGATGTTTTTTGATCAAAATACTTGAATGTTCTTGATTGGGTTTTTGGCGTGCCTCTTCCCCCATATGAAACAACCCCGCGTAAGAAATGACAAATTATTGCATTGTTTGAGGTCCGAAGGGGGTGACAGGAATTTAGTTGTTACTTCTCCCCTCAACTAATGAGGTCGATTTTCCCGTGACAAATATTACCGGATCAAGTTTGTCGAAATCAGGAAGTTGAAGAACTTCTTTATAGTGATTGCAATCGAGCCAAGCGGCTCGTAAAAAAAGAGCCACAAGCCGCTCGAGCTCGTAAAAAAGACGAGCCCAAGCGCTCGACTCGTTTTTGACGAGCAGCTCATCCAAAATTATAGGCGAGCTCGGCTCGGCTCGCGAACCACGAGCTTGTGGGCCGAGCCAAGCTCGACCCACGAGTAACGAGCCGAATTACAACCGGCTCGGTCCATTGCCATCACTACTTCTGCATTTGGCTATCGGTAGATATGCTTTCCCATGCGCTTCCCATATATTTCGACAAGATTTGCACAGTGCAAAAGAAAAGATTAGGGCCAGGTAACTAATTTCTCTCTGGTGGGAGTTGATTTTGAAAATATTGCAAACAGATTTTAGTTTCTTTTTAATCTGTGATTTTTTTTTTTTGATGGTAGCGAAATGACAATATGGGTTATGTTGATCATTACTAGGAATATGACGAGATCACATGAGATATAAAACTCGTTTTCTCTAGCTCTTAGCTTTCCGTTACTCATAAATTTTGTATATCCTCTTTACTTTATGAGTAAATACTCGACCTACATGTTTGATTTAGGGTAAAAAAAACAGAAATATAAAATGCAAATCTTTTCTCAATGAAATTAAAATCCTTCACACTCGTCCCTGATAGGGTAGCTAATATGCCATAAGAAAAGCCGTTTGAGAACTTAAGCATCAACCCTAAGAAGAGAAATTCAGACCTCATCTTCATGAAGCAACATATTTGGAATCCCCTTGTTAACAGGAAATTTACGACCAGACTCAGGACAAACTAACGCACCCTCCTCAAGATGAAGCTCAACGAGGGCATGATGGAACTTGCGAAGGAACTCATCAGAGTCGAGCATGGAGGATTCAGCATTCTCGGGTAGCTCAGTGTAGCCCATTGTTCTGGAGGCCTCGACCAGGGCCTTCCATTCAATCTTCACAAACATGTTCCTCAAGAAGTCTTCGTTGAAGTCCACCTGCTTTTCCACTACTTTCTCAACCTCGATCAGCATAGGGAAGCCATTTGTCACACCTTTGATGCTTGATGACAACATGTTGTGGGTTAAAAGCCTCATTGTTAATTTTTCTTCAATTTGGCAAATTTAACCACCTGGATACTCCTTTATACAGGTTGTAGTCCTGTTGAGATCAAATCAATTGAATAGTAGTTTCGGTGATATACTAAAAATAAACCTGATTTACTCAACTTTTCTAGGTTTACCAGTCAATTGAAATAAAAGTAACATCAAGAAAATCAAAAGTTAACATCTATTCTAGCAAAACTTAAAAGTGAAATTCACTTCAAATACATGAATGGTATTATGTAGTGTATGTCAATAAAGATCAAAGCAGCATGAAGATAGGTCAAAAGAGTATTTGTTTCTTGTTTGTGCAAAACTGGATGTGAATAGGTAACTATCCAAATAGGCCACCCCACAAAGGTGGAGCATCAATCACTAGTCCTCTTACTACGAAAACACTCATAACAGCAGATCAGATGAGAATTTTTCAAGTGTGGGTAGAGATATTGTGATCCCGATGCTATGCCAGAAAGCTTAGTCGGAGACTCTCTTGTTGGGTGTAAAAACCTAAACATGAAATCCAACCAAGAAGCAAGATGTCTTGAAGCAAAACCAAAAGAAATGTAAACTACAAACCTAGAGAATGTTTTTGCAATTTTACCTAGATACATTTTTACTGTAACATCTAGTACTGATTGTATTGAATCGGTTCATAACCCCAAAATCTCCTGGCTTATCATACAAATTGAATTCACAACAAGGAAATTCAAATATATCTACAACTAGATAGATAGCAACCTTCTTTCCAAGTATACTTATAACTCATGATCATGTTTTCAATAGACTAATTTTGAAAGGAAATCCAACTTTACTGATAACATTATAACAAAGACAGTTGCACATTACTTGATGGCCATCAAAACGATAAACAGAACACATAAAGAAATCAATGGTTTCTCGGAACAAACATAAGACCAACTTTTCCATTTTTACAAAGAAAATTTATCAGAAAAAAAATAATTTTCCTTTTCTGGTTACTAATTAGAAAATACATTCTGATTAGCTTGAAACTACCTCTTCCATCAACAAAAACACTGTTTGGTAGCTTCCAGATTTTCTAAATTTCTTCCACTAAACCCTAAACGGAAAGGGGGGAAAAAAGCAAACAGAGTAAGGGGAAGATTTCATTATGTGCTAAAACAGATTCAAGCGCGCGCGAGATAAGAGTACCTGAAGGTGGTCCGGCGAGGCTCAAAGCTGAGAAACGGGGAGAGAGAATTTTGAGGGCTCCTAGTATAAGGCAATCATGGGCCTATATTACTGGATTTGAGCAATACTTGGGCCAAGTTTTTATTTTCAGATGAAATTTCACTTTTATTCTTGTTTGGTATAAATTAAAATCAAATTTTAATTTAAATTAAAGTCAAATAATTAATATTAATCATATTTTTTATGAGTTTCGTAACTTTTTAACCACACATTTCAAAAACTTCTATTAAAATGTGCTAAAAATCTAATTTTAACCCCCACCAACCACCTCCTCAATCTTTTTTGTTCTATAAAATTATTCTAAAAATATGAACACAAAGAAAAATAAATAAATAAATAAGAAAGAGAACATATCTTGAATAGAGCCATATTAATATTCAGAGTGAACACAGTTTGATTTATGTAGTTCTCAGTCTATTTTCAAACTTTAATAGTAAATATTAGTAAGCACATTTCTTAAAAACTCGTCTTTTTGTATTTTTTAAAACCATGTTGACAATTTGATTCAAGTTCAAACAATTTTTAACCATTTAAACATAGATTGAATCTTTTCTAAACAGATGAATTCGGTTCAAAATCGAAACGCTGACAAATCTGTATAAATCCAAACCATTTATTTC
>CAIGRN010106067.1:0-22873 GCA_903798345.1 Fraxinus anomala | reverse complement strand
ACGATCGCGTAGTGGTAGACAACTCATGTAAACGTAGAGCTCCACAAGGTGATAGACGGTCTATCATGAGTACGTAGAGTACCCCATGGTGGTAGGTGGTCTATCATGAGTACATAGAGCACCTCATGGTGGTACGCAATCTATCATGAGAACGTAGAGCACTCCATAGTGGTAGGTGGTCTATCATGAGAATGTAGAGCACACATGGTGGTACGCAATCTATCATGAGAATGTAGAGCACCACATGGTGGTATGTGGTCTATCATGAGAATGTAGAGCACCCATGGTGATACGCGATCTATCATGAGAATGTAGAGCACCCCATGATGGTGGTGGTCTATCATGAGAACGTAGAACACCCCATGGTGGTAGGTGGTCTATCATGAGAATGTAGAGCACCTCATGGTGGCAGACCACATGTAGGGGTAGACAGCCTATCATGTGATTCTTTACGTGGAATGCATATCAAGTTGTTCTCACCTTATTGGTCATCGTAGATATTTTTTAGTGCCATCTTATATCAGTCCACTTTCCATTTTGACAGTTATAACTGACCTTAAATTAGCCGAATTATGCAACATAGAAATCAAAACTAAATGCAAGAGCAAGTCATCAGACAGCTCAAGTTTTAATGCATTTAGTTTTGAAACAAGATAAAACATCTCCATGATGTACTCCCTTATTTTTTTAGCTTTATACTTTAGTGAAATCAAGTTCTCCAGAGGCGTAATAGTTTCAACCTCATCGCCACTTGGAAAGCATTTTTTTCAATTTCTTTAAGAAATTTCCTGACGGTGGTTAACTTATCGGATACAGCACCCCCGAATGTTGCTGAAATTTCTTTAAGACTTATGTAGTTTGAACGATTCTACTTATTCAAGTCACTTTTTATTTGTGGAACTTTTATTCATAAGAGTGGTGGGTTGTTCAATTGTTAACATAATGTCTAGATCCATGTCGCCATAACAATACAAACGTTTTCTTTCCGGTCCTTAAACTTTTGTTCAAGTACAGGAATTTAATTGAATAGTTGACAGATATTGCAGAAGTAGATGAATTAATCGAATAGAGAACTTAAACCTAAATAACATGTTCACATGGGAATCCTTATTGGATAATCAATAATTTCAAATAATGATGAATCTCATGACAAGAGACCGAGCACAACATTGATATTTAATCTTTGAACAGAAATACAAACTTGTAAATGACACTATTGGTGTAGTAATCAAATATTGACAATAAATCCGGTCAAACATCAAGTCTATTTTTGGATCGACTCAATTTTCACATAATGAAAAACTTTACAATTTCCACATATTTATTACCACCAGTGTGTAAATAATTTGACCAAATATTAACCTTCATTTAGGCCGGTCAATACTTGCATGAATTACGTATAAACAACCTTCATAATATTCCAAATAAATTAATTTAGGTATGAGAGGTTATTTTGGTATCATGTTGTTTCAACTAATCTATTTTAGAAAATTACTAATCGAAAATAAATATGAAGTACAAAGATAGTCGATTGCCCCTTTATATTTTGTTTTTACTTTTATTTAGGAAAAAAGTTTATGCGCTTGAACAGGAAACCAGTCCTACAACGCCAGAACTGGGCATGCGCGCTGGTCACCCTACCTTACGACAGTTGCCGGGTGCAACAGCAATTGGACCGTGGCTTCCGTTTTGAACCAGCATTTTCAAAAAATCTCAAAAAATCCAAGATTTTGATATTTAGGGTTTGAAATTCACATCCCAAAATTTTGTAAAACTAAAGTTTGAATTTCAACTCTAAAATCTACCTTTAATTTTAATGATTTAACATGAAGTTTGTTCTAATACCACTTGTTGAAACTTTATGAAACTTTAGAACTTGAAAACCTAAATTCCTTTATTGCCAGATCCTCCATGTCCAATCACCAAGAGATTTATTAAATGCGAAATATACTTTAATTAATTGGGAATGATGATTTAATACCGAATCTTGATTCCAGATCTTGAATCTTGATTATTAGCTCTTTTGGTTTTTAAATTCTTGATCTTGATTTTGATTTCTTGCTCCATAATGTTGATTGTTTTATTCAATTTAATTGCCACAATCCTTCTTTTTTATTCTTGATTGTAGGTTTTTGATCTTCTTCTTCTTCAATATGCTTTATCGTGTATTCTTGTGTTGATAAGATTACACGAAAAATGAGAATCGCATATGAATTGAGGATGATAACATTATTTATAGTTTTCATATGTGTTTGGCTCATCGTCAAATACAATTCTAATGGATCCGATCTTTACACATATAATCCGACCAACACTTTATTTAGATGTCCTAAGCCCAATTTATTTTTTTATTAAATCATTTTAATTGTGCTTAATTTTATGAAACCTTATACACAAATAATTATATATGTAGACCCATGTGATAAATTAATAAACCCAACAGTTTAAACTTCTAAATAGATCAAATTGCTTGTTAAACTTTAGATAGACGAGTGTATAATGTGTCATAGTGAATTGATTAGGAAATAGAGACATAATAATGAAGTTAGATGGTTCAATGCATGACAACAATTATTAGAGTTCTCAACCAGAGGCAGGCTTATTTCCTAACAATATAGATGCTCTCAAGTGGATACACAAACCCAACAAAGATTTCCAATATGCTTATCTCAGCAAATCTTCAACTGTGTGTGTTTGTGTGTGAAAAAAGAAGAAAGAAAAAGGAAAATGGGTTTTGTGTAAATTAATGAATGAAGTGGAAAGAATTGGTGGAAAGGGACAAGCAAGTCTTTTCAGAAAAATGGCAATTGGCAAGTGTGCTTAAAGACATGTTAGTCGTGCCCAAAAATAATCAATTGTTTTCCAAAAAATATAACAAAAATTGACATTAAGAATCAAGCGTGGAACATAAAATAATTAGAATATCCACGTAATGAGATGGTGGAGGTGGAGTGGGGTGGTGGGGTCCGTTTGTGAAAGTTGAAACCGAAGACGAACAAATCATTTTTGAGATGCATGCAATGCATTATCACCAATTTTCGTAGAAGAGGAAACCATTTTATTTGTCCAAATTAATTTTCCCAAGAAATACGGTAGAAGATAGACACGCTTTCACGACTTAATTCGAATGAAATAGCTAGAAAGAAGAAATGTTCCATTTTTTTGAAGTAATTTTAGGAATAGATCACAACACATAAAAATAATCAATTGTTTTCCAAAAAATATAACAAAAATTGACATTAAGAATCAAGCGTGGAACATAAAATAATTAGAATATCCACGTAATGAGATGGTGGAGGTGGGGTGGGGTGGTGGGGTCCGTTTGTGAAAGTTGAAACCGAAGACGAACAAATCATTTTTGAGATGCATGCAATGCATTATCACCAATTTTCGTAGAAGAGGAAAGCATTTTATTTATCCAAATTAATTTTCCCAAGAAATACGGTAGAAGATAGACACGCTTTCACGACTTAATTCGAATGAAATAGCTAGAAAGAAGAAATGTTCCATTTTTTTGAAGTAATTTTAGGAATAGATCACAACACAAGTGACACTTGTACTCCAAGGATTAGAGCATGTGATTACACAATATGATAACGAATTTCAAATCCATTCTCACCCGCAATTAGCCTAGTATAAGAAAATCAAAATCGGGATAGCGAATCAGATGAACATTCTAAGACTTGATGTTTTCCCAAGCATGTGAGGGGGGCCGGACGCTAGGGCAGCTTTGACACCTTATTTGAAACGTGTTTATAGCGAATTGATGAAATCGTTCACTATAAACCACTAGGTAATCTATGCTCATAAAATCGCAACTATATATTGCAAAAAATAATATAGTGGACGAATAAAATTTCAATTCCATGAGGATTATGCTACTTAATATTGACTTAAATTATTCTTATCTATTAATCGAATTGGTGCATAAAGTAATAGGGGTTTATTATTTTTACAAAATCTAATCTACACTAAAGCAACGATTGAATATTGGACAACTTTAAGGGAAATAACAAGATGATTCGAAGTGTTAGGACTTCACTTTAATTTCGCTTGTTAAGCATTAACAATAGATGATACTTGTATCTGGCCAATTTCTCTAGTCAAGTGAACCTGTCTCAAACAAAATCAATTATACTTAACTAAATAAATTCTCTATATCTAAATGCATTCAATCATCAAGAAATCTAACGACCACATAAATTATAGAAGCATGTCTCTATCTTCTATCCAAAATTTCTTTTTTTTATTAAATTGGTCTAAATAAGCAAATCTCCTCTTAGGGTCATTGTCGTTCTCAAATTAATCAATTATTGACCATATAACCAAAGAATTAAGAATGGTAATAAAAATGATATACAAAGTCATCGTATGATTTAAAACTTGATAATCAAAATAATATGTTCAAACTAAGTTACATCGTTTGCCCTAACAAAATTTTAGCCACAAATCATCTTTTAAGAACACAAATGATAAATCGAAGACATCACCATGCTTTGAAAGTAAAGAAAAAAAAAATTAAAAACGATAAACCACTTGAATCCCGTAACTTGCACTCTTCAAATTTTGAAATTCTTCTTCTTCACTTTGTTCTTTGTTACTTGGATTGTAATTAATCTTGCAATATCATTTGCCCTTGTTTGAGCCCCATTACTATTTGGTGAAAACAAATTTTGGAATATTAATTTTTTTGAAAAATGTGTGGTTGAAAAGTAAGAAAAAGTTTTAGGTTTACGTATAAAATTATTTTGTTAAAAGAATATGTGATTGAAAATGAATTTGGAGAAAAATGTATTATTGAAAAATGGGGCTCAAATAAGAGCTTAATCAAAATGTGAACTTAATTAGTAATAATTAAAATAGTTTGGTTCGACAATAAATTGAAATTTGGAGTTAGAACCAAATATTTGAGTTAGTAATTATATATATGGACAATATTCTCACAATCAAATTATGATGCACATTGATGCACGCCAAGCACCTAACTCCAAACAATACGTGAATGCATATATTATATGTATGGGATAAAATACAATAATATATTGCAAAGTGTTGGGAACTAGTTTCAACTTTAAGGATAAAGTTATCCTCATTTTGAGCCAAATCTTACTTCGAAAGTATCACAAAATCTTGATTTTTACATCAAAAGACGAAAGCAAAATCTAAAAGGTTTGTATTTGGATAAATAAGAGGGACAAAGCAAAGAATATGTATAATTGATTAAGTAGAACCCTCTAGCCATAATCTTGATTTGGACCCACAAATTCACTTTTAATCACATTCCACCTCAACAACATCATTTAACCCTAACCCACTATTGTCCCGCCAATGGAGTTCTTGCAACATGTCTGGATTATCCATTTACATGTTGTCATGTATGCAAGACATATATAATTAATAAGATACCATACTGACGTATATTACGACAAAAATTCTTACCCCATATTATTTTGCACGAGTTCATCATTGATCCACTAATATGGCTCAATGTGGGGTTTTTATATGTCGGATGAAGCACAATATCTCATTGTCAAATTTACAAAACCATTAATCCCGCACTTATATCCGAAGTAAAATCATCCATTCAACGTGGCCCTCAAAAAACACCATATAAATTCCCAAGCAACTACATATCAAGCAATATGTAACCTACCTCCAAGACAAGCAAGGCCCTCCATCACTAACTAAGATTTGCATTTTGCAAACACAAAGTCCCCACTAGGTCACACATAAGGTGACTAGGGTTTCAGTTATATAGTTACAAGTGACTTTAGCCGCCATATATATTTGCACGCACACACATAAATGTATACACATGTGGAAATATTTACCAAAAAGAAATGTATTTTGTACATAATTTTAGCACTAAAAGAAGTATATGTGTGAGTGCTACTTACCATGCGCACAAATTTTTTCATGTGGGGTGCCCACCATTAATTCTTGGAGTTTTTTCACTAAAGGAAAGTTTGAAACGTGACATTTTTTAAGCAATTGCACTTTCCTGTGTTTACATGACAATAATAATTAGAGTCCTAGTTTAATTACGTTAGACACTTATAAAGTTTGCCACAAAGATGTAAAAATTTGGTCATGTTAGGAGGTTTGGGTAAATTGTACCTTTTTTTCTACATTTATGCAATCTCTATAAATTATCAATTAATATCTTTTTAACAAATATGACCTTTGTATGCCCGTTTTGATTTATCATTTGCAATATTGTTTACAATAATAGGAAAAACATTTTTTTTATAGCTCTGCTTGAAATTTTGACGCAGCGGAAATAAACGGAAGATGATTAACATTCTAAAATTTAATTTATTTTAGTGAATATACGGGAAGTATTGAGAAAATCTCAAATTCTATTCATGAACACGATAATCGATGTTGCTTTTGAAATATAAGAGAAATTCCAACTAATCCTTTACATCTAAACAAAATCTAGAAAAATCTACTCAAATAAAAATGCTAATATATAATATATTAAATATTATATCAAGCGAGAATCATTTTTTGGACGATTGTAATCTTACTATAATTCAACTATTTTAATAATACCTTACTTTTTTGGTTTTTAATATATATTTAATTTATTTAACCATTTAATTATCATCAATATACATATATATTTGACATATTCATTTTACGTGAGTGCAATCAATAATGTATGGATTCCCCATTATTAATTCACAATTAATTAATATTCACATTCATTTAATTAATATTTATCTTCATTTATGCATTTCTGTGTTACCAATTCTAATTATAAATGAATTAGAATTTCACATTCAAAAATGCATTTCATTATTCACGTCAATATATGCTAATTAATATCAATTTTGTTTAATTGGAATTAACATCAATTTACTTAATTGGAATTAAATATCATCAAGTGAGAAATCATTTTTGGACTATTCTAGTCTTACTATAATTCAATTATTCTAATAATACCTTACTTTTCATTTTTTAATATGTATTTAATTTATTTAATCATTTCGTGACCTTCAATAGACATATACGCATACATTTGACAGATTCATTACATATGTGTGCAATCATTAATATATGAATTCCCTATTATTAATTCTTAACTAATTAATATTCACATTCATTTAATTAATATTCATATTTATTTATGCATTTCAGTGTTATTAATTCTAATTATAAATTAATTAGAATTTCAAATTCAATAATGCATTTCATTATTCGCGTTCATATATGCTAATTAGCATCCAGTTTTACTTAATTAAAAATAAATAAATAATTTAATATTCATTGTTACATATATATTCAATAGTATTAATTTTAAATTATTTAACATTTATACGTATTCAAATACTACTTTTACGTCACTTATAAGCATTTCATAATAATGTGCAACGCACGTTCAACTTTGACTAGTAATATTAAAACACACAATAAAATCGTAATTAAATAGTGAAAGAGCCAATCCGTCCAATCAAATCAAATTTCCTCTTAACTAAGATTAGGTATTGGAAGAATGAAAAACCACCTAACAGGTAGAAAATTTGATATTATATAGCGAAATTTGAAGAGATGTATTGCTCCGAACTTGAAATTCATTTGGCTGTCTTATATTACATTTTTGACATTTCATCACTTTACATTCTCTTAAAAAATGATAAGACGTCAAAGTGTAATGTGTCGAGATGTCAAAAAATGTGTTAACGTCTTCTTATTGAATAGAAGATGTAATGTGTTGATGCCCGATGTGTTAAACATGTGTTAAGGGAAGAACAAATATGGGCTAGGAATTAATAGGACTGGTCTACTCCACTAACTAATTAGGATGTATCACTATACACATCTTCTACCTAGAGATTGATCTTTGCAGTAAAAAGAGAAGGCAAAGTAATATTATGGGTTTGGAAAAGAGACCACACATATATATAATAATGATTATTCAAAGGTTTGAAGCATAGATTTGAAGAAATTAGAAACAAGACATGTTAAGAGTTTCAAGTGCTTGTAATCTCTCTCACTGCCCCCACAGACAAAACACATCAATATATATATATTATATATATATGTGCAAGTAATTTTGAATCAATGTCTCACACTCTCTCCACTTTCTCTCTCTAAATGTATATATTTATGTATAGTATATCATCACTATTCCTCGAGCCCTGCAGCCAAAGAAATCTCTCGAAGTAGATGAAACCTTACATGCCACATCATTCTCTACACTGCCCTTTTTCTCTTTCGAATCTCTCTTGATTTCTTCATGCTAGCTAACCATCATTTCTTCTCTTTTTTTCATCTTTCTTTTTGAAAAAAAAAAAAAAGCTTAGGTCCTATATATCTATTTAACATCGTTTAAATATAAAAATAATATGTATACGAGGGATTAGGCTACTTATGATCTTTGAGTAAAGACGTAGTGAGTCAAAATTGTTTAACATCGTTTAAATATAAAAATATAATTTGTATATGAGGGATTGGACTACTTGTGATCTTTGAATAAAGACATAGTAAGTTGAAGGCACTTCAAGGCTTGAATTAAGAATAAGTGAGAGCAAACTTAAGCAAAAATCGAATAGGCTCTTTGGGAGCTAAAAGATTGACAATAAAAGTAAAGAGATGCTTAGCTTTTTAACAGCAGCAAGGATAGTGTGTATTTTTCATTGGGAATTTCTGGAAAAAAAAAATCGTCGCATATTACTTCGGTTTCTTATAAAATTCTCTTGGCTTTTCATAATCGTGTTGTACGAAAATGGGACATACCACATCAAAATATAAAATGCCGATTTTTTCATTCGAATCAAAAGACGCGCTCTAGAAGAAGTTATTTGTTACCGAACCATCTTTGGAATAATAAGAGAATTTCTCAACTAAAAGTTTTATGTTTTCCATAAATTTAACTCATTGAAATTCCATAACATTAGTAGTATATTATTGACTTTCATATGGAATATAACCTTTGTGCTACACTATGGCTGCAAACCTCTCTTGAAAGACACCTTCCAAATTAAATGCCCAATTCACCTCCCCTATCCATATGCGTCAATCTTAAATTTAATGAAAGTAAGACTCGTTCTAGTAGGTTAATCTTTTATTTCATATTAACCAAACAAACTAACTTTTTATGCTGACATAAGCATGTTGTCATTAGGGATGTAAAAAAAATAGTAGCCAGTGGGAGAGTACTCTATAACTTAGGCTATGTTTGATTTACCATTTTTTTCCATGGAAAATGGAAAAGGAATTCCAACTTCCACTTTTTGCATGTGTTGATACCCTTTTTTTCTAGGCAATTTGTTTTCTTGATTTTGGCTCTCACGTGCCACTTTCCTTGATTTATGGGAAAACCAATTCCCACCATTGCAATTGGAAAAAATTCTATTAACAATAGTAAAAAAAAAATTCTCTTTAATGGATAATTTTCATGCAAAACAAAGTAAAACAAATGGTATTCGGTATGGTAACTTTTTTTATTTTTATTTTATTTTTACAATATAATAAAAGATATTTTCATCGTTTGTAAGCTTAATCAATTTATGACCGTAGATAGGGTAAAGTTATGTTTGTGTTTCAAATGTGGTTGATGATTCAAGTCAAATACATGCGACTAAGGTTACTAAAGCTCAATTGCGAGGAAATAGGGATGATTAGATAAAGGATCTTATAGTCTTATTTGAAGCAAATTGCAACATTTTATGCATTCTTAAAAAAGAGTTATTATTCACCGAACCCCATCCCTTGGGGAAAAAAAAGGGAAGCGCTGAAGAAAGGAAAGAGCTAGACGGTGGTTTTTATTGTTTCCGCGAAGCGAATCATATATTTTAAGAATGGTTTCACCATCGAATGACTTCTCCAAGTTATTTATTTATTAGACCCGATTACAATTTTTCCTAGATGTCAATATATTCATTGATCTTTACAAGAAATTGAATAAATATATAAAACGAAACATATTTAATTAACCAATTAGTACTTCAAGTGGTAAATCCTCTTAATTGTGATATTAAAAACTAGAACAATATGATTAAGGTCCTTATGTTATATCTTTTCAAAGGTTTGCATGCATGAATTCCAAATGGGATCAATCATCACATTCTAATTCTAATTAGGGTTTATATATCATATCAATTATGAGATGGTGAATGAATTTTATACACTTTGTAGGGTACAACTATACATATGTAGACCTTTTTAAGTACAAAGCTTAAACAATAATGTGAAGTAAGATTATATTTACACAAAGGGTACATACAAATGTCCTGTCAAAAGTGATTTGTACATATCAGAAAACCCAGAAAAAAAATTCAAGTTAGTAGTATCCATTTGACCAAGAGTCTGTTATTTTTGTTTCAAGAAAGATACTTTCTTTTAATTTTGCAAATAGTTATTTTTAATTCGGGGCAGAGCGGAGTGCAGGCCTTTTATTTGAGAATCTAGAGAGCTTAGTACAGTACAAGAGAGATTTGACAAGCAAAATCCAAAATGAGCCTCCATATTTAGAAACTTACTAATACATCGAAAACCAAAATCGCAACAGTACTAACTCATGTACAATGAGAATCGAAAATATATAGCAAAACCTTATCATAGACATCACACATGAACTAACACGTATCGAAAACTTATCATAGACATCACACATGAACTAACACGTATCGAAAACTTCAAGAGTAATCAAGGGAATTTGGAGATAGATAGTTTAAGAACAGCTCATAAATCGACTTAAAATGACTATCACAGCTATAGGAATAGAGACAGATTCAGGATGAGAATACAAACCCCCCCTAAATCCGTCCGTGTAGGAATGATTCAACCACAGTTTCAAATGCATTTCGCCTAGTCTTGGTTTCTTTGAATCAATATTGTGAACATGAGCCCAATGAGACGTAAGAGACAATGGCTCCAGCAAGAACTCTGGTCCTGGGGCTAACCTTCCAGTCCTCAACCTATGCCCTCTTTAGTTTTGGACTACTTGTTATCACAGTCACTACTCCAGCATCTGCAATGCCATGGCAAAAACCCATGTCGCAAGGTTCAAGTAATTTGCATTTCTTTGCTATATATCCAAGACCCTGCATCTGTGAAAATTGGTTCTACCCTACTCGAGAGATTACTATACAAATTAGGAATATTGATCATCATATTTATTTATTTATTTTGGTACAAGTTTGATGATATTAAAAGCTCTACAAGCTTTAAAAGTAGTTCAATGAAGTATCAGAGTATTTAATTTAGAAATTGGGGTAGATACTAAAATATGGGTTCCTTCAATTACCCTTAGATTTTCATTCACGGGAGTGTGTGAGTGCAGTGAGCTTTGATCCTCTTTTAAAGAGATTCGAATCCAACCAAGTGCTAATGGGAATCCAATTAATGGAACTGTTAATTCCTTTTTTAAAAAATAGAACCACACATCGGATCTTGTTCTTTCTATTTCACATATTTACAATTACAATTTTATTTTTTTTAAATAAATCACGTTCATTTCTATATTATCCTAGTGTTTTATGTCGTTATTCATCATTTCCATATTATTAATTTCAAATGCATTTTCTTGAATGTGGAATAATGATATTATTGCAATATGAAAACTCACAAACATGAATATGACAATATGAAAACAATCACAAAACACAAGATTTACATGAAAATTCAATGCGCAAAAAAATCACGGATAGATGAGGAAAATTCACTAATCAAAAGTAAGGAGTTGCAATATGATATGTTGGATCTCACAGGACTCTCTCCTAATCTCTCTATCTGCAAGTCTCTATTTATTAAACTTAACATATCAAATATGTGTAACCCACTACATATTTATAATATAAGAATCCCTAACATACTAGGAGAATTAAACATCGCTCGAACGGCACCCCTCACGATTAGTCACAATGCCACTGTCGCTCGAGCATTCGGCTCGCACGTAGCGAGCGACAAAAGTCTTGTTTTGAGTGCTCGAGCTCGTGATAAGTGGCTAGCAAGTGATATTGCGGAGACTTCTTCGCCCTCATCCATCTTTTGTCATCTTTAACTCCTTGCAGTTTTTTACTTCTTCAAAACTCTTCTAAAATAAGCAACAAAATCTAAATACAACTCTAGAACAGAATTTGAGTCGCACCGAAATTGTGCATTCATATGTATTACCCACACACTCTTTTATAAGTATAATAAACCTAGAAATGGGCGCCAACCGATATGCATGCAATGTAGATGTTCAATTAGAAGGCAACATTTATATTAGAAGACAGATGTTATGTGGAGATAAAATGATGACGCACTGTCACCCCTTCGGGGGTCCCATTTGCAAGTCGTAAAGGAGGGTCGACATTGAGTAGAACCACTCCCCGAATGTCCAATCCAAGTGTGTAGAACCATTTTCTACTACTTTTACATTTATCTCCACTTGTACTATTCTGTATTATTTCAACTTTATTAGCTACCTTCACATGGAAATCTTCATTAGAATCCAAGTTACAAATCTCTCTTGCTAATATTTTTTTTTTGTACAACTCGATACTATTTCATGGCTCTTTACCTGCAAAATAAAAAATTTACACAGAATTAGATTAATTCTTTTAAACACAAAAAGTTTATATAATCCTCATTCCGTACCTTGTAGCCTATTGAACAAAAATCATACTTGTAATCCATAATTTATCAATAGCAAAATTTACACATAGACCCCCTTTTTTGGCTTCTGTTCCACCTCTTGTACGTCGAATTTAGATACAAAATCTGCTTGCTGATAATTATGAAAATTTGAATACCAGAAATACCAAGTTTAAAAAAAAAAAAGCCCTAAAACCTGCCAAAAGATAACAAGAAATTAAAAGGAAAAAAAATAATTTTGAAAATCATCATCGACTTAAAAATAAATCACACACTCATAGAAAAAGATGGCCTTGATGTTCCTCACATTCTGTACAACAATTTTTGCATAAACCTTTTCCCATGCATTGGTAGCAAAAGAAATTTTCATACTTGTTATTGTTATTACAGAGAATTGATAATAAAACTTGGTCTTGAGCAATGGCCCTATATTAGATTTTGAAGAATGAAAAATCCATAAAGAGATTTATAAGAAAGACTATTTCTCATGAATATTTCTCTTATCTTTACAGAAAGATTGAACCTCAATATATACAGCAATAATGGAATAATCTCAAACTAACCTACTGCTACAAAACAGAAAAAAGGAATAAAATTAACAACCCAACTAATCTCCTTCTAGATGTTTCCTCTGTTGGTATCTCGTTGGTGGTCTCAGCTAGATATCTTCTTGCTGATTGTGTAAAGGTTGGGATTGACTCATATGCTCCAGCTGATTCAATCCTTCCAACTTCAATAGCCCCCCGCAAGATGGAGAGTAAATGTCTTTTACTCCCATTTTGGATAAGTGATAATAAAAAGCTTAAGAGTTCAATGCCTTAGTAAAAATGTCTGCAACTTGTGATGCACAAGGAACATGCTGAGCAACAATGCTGCCATCTTGGAGTTTCTCTCGAACCAGGTGGCACTCAAGTTCAATATGTTTGGTTCTTTCATGGAACACCGGGTTTGTGGCTATGTGAATAGCAGCCTTATTATCACAATTCAAAATGGCTTGGGGATGCTCAACCTGTAAGCCTTTAAGTAAAAACCTGAGCCATGTTAATTCACAATAAAGGTTTTCCATGGCTCTATATTCTGCTTCAGTATAGGATCTAGATACCACCTGTTGTTTCTTTGACTTCCACGATATTAAGGCTATTCCAATGAAGGCACAGTAGGCTGTTACTGATCTCCTGGTATCCAAGCATGCTCCCCAATCTGAATTACAATATCCTTCCAGCTGAATTCCTGATTTTGTAGGATAAAATAGTCCTTGTCAAGGTGATTTCTTGATGTACTGCAGGACTTTATGAGCAGCATGTAGATGTGTAATCCTTGGACTCCCCATGTATTGGCTTAACAGGTGCACCGAATATGCAAGATCAGGTCTGGTGGATCTGGCAGTAACTCTCCCTCTTCTTTACTAAGTTTCACATTCTGGTCAAGGGGTATCCTAGCTGGTCCTGAGCCAATAGTGCCTGAATCTCTCAAAACATCTAGAGCATATTTCCTTAGGCAAATATAAATCCCTTGTTCAGATCTTGCTACTTCAATGCCTAGGAAATATTTTAACTTTCCTAGATCCTTGATTTTGAACCTGTCATTGAGAGAGATTTTGAGTTTGTTCATAGTATCAACACAACTTCCGGCCATTATTATATCATCAACATACACTAGGATGGCTGTGAAAGAATCACGAGCTGATTTAGTAAAAAGACTATAATCAGCCTTTGACTGAGTATATCCCTGCTCAATGAAGAAATTGGAGAGTTTGGAATACCATTGGCGTGAAGCCTGCTTCAATCTATACAGGCTCTTACGTAATTTGCAGACTTTATTATCACTAACATTGTTGTATCCAAGAGGCAGTTCCATGTAGACATCTTCCTTCAAGTCACCATGCAGAAAAATGTTATTCACATCGAATTGGTACAAGCCCCATCCTTTGACTGATGCCACTGCAAGCAAGGTTCTAATGGTGACAAGTTTGGCCACAGGAGAGAAAGTTTCATGGTAATCGAGTCCCTCCTGTTGAGTGTACCCTTTTGCTACTAGACGGGCTTTGAGCCTTTCAACACTTCCATTGGCATTTTACTTAACTTTGTATACCTACTTGCACCTTATGGCATCTTTATCAGGTGGTAGGTCAGTCAAAACCCAAGTATCATTTAGTTCTAGAGCTTCAATTGCAGCTCTCATGGCAGCACACCATTCAGGGGAAGTTGTAGCCTCTTGATAGTTTTTAGGCTCGAGATGATTTATTATTGAGGCTACAAAACTATGGTGAGATGTGGATATCTTGTCATAGGAAATGCTAGCACTAAGAGGGAAAGTATTACCTGTAATGTCCACTTCCTTTTTCTTGTTGAGCTTCTGAAATGGGGAAGTTGAAGATGCCTGATGACATATGAAGTCCTGCAAGTGAGGGGTTGTTTTTCAATTTCTGTTTGATCTGCGAGGTAAATAAGTAACGGCTGAATGGTTTGGTTCCAAGTTATCAACAGAAAGACTTGATTCATGATGATCAACAGATTGGTTTGATTCCAAGTTACCACTAGAGGTTTGTACTAAATCTTGGCTGAAGTTTACTTGAGATTCAGGGGATGCTGTATAAGGTGGATTATTGAGGGTGTTATTCCTTGGTTCAGTGCTAGATGAGAGGATGACAGGATCATTGGGGATGCTGAGGTTCTGTGTGAAACTTAGATGATCAAAACTTGTCAAGTAAGTATCACTACTGCAGTTGGGATCTTTGAATGGAAAAATATTCTTACGGAAGACAACATTTCTTCAGATAAAGACCTTCTTGGTTTTTAAATCTAATAACCTATACCCCTTTACGCCAAAAGGTTAGCCAATGAAGACACAACTTCTAGACCTAGCATCAAACTTGTGCCTGCCATGGACAAGGGTGGTGGCAAAAGCCAAGCACCCAAACACTCTTAGGTGATCATAGTTAGGTTTAGTTTGAAACAACATTTCAAAAGGGCTTTTGTGATTTAAAATGGAAGTTGGTGTTCTGTTTATAAAGTAAACAGCAGTTAACACAAAATCATTCCAGTATCTTAAGGGAAGGCCACTTTGAAATTTTAGTGCTCTAGCCACATTCAAGATAAAAATCAGTCATGTTGAATTCTCCTCCATTATCTGTTCTAATGGTTTTAATTTTGACTTCAAATTGAGTTTCAATCATAGTGCAAAAGTTTTGTAAGGCTGTAGTTGCATCATATTTGAATTTTAACATGTAAATCCATGTATATCTACTAAAATCATCAACAATGGATAGAAAATACTTAGAACCATCCCTGCTAATTTCATTACAAGGCCCCCATATGTCACAATGAATCAATTCAAAACATCTCATTGTTTTATGGTGACTGATATGGAAAGGCAATCTATGTTGTTTTGCTAGTGGGCAAATGGAACAATGACTAATATCAGAAGATGCAGGTATGTTGAGTTTTCCATCAGGGCTGAAATGAGAATAAGAGGAATGGCCTAATCTATAGTGCCATAGATCATGCTTCTTAAGATTATTGGCAGAAAGTGCAAAATAGGAAGCAAAACACTTGAACTGATTAAAAACTTCTGGCAAAGCTGAAGGGGAGACTTGTTCTTGCATCATATGGTATAAACCATCTTTCACTTCACCAATTCCAATCGTTCTCCAAGTCGAAAGATCCTGAATAAAACAGTAGTTAGAAAGGAAGATAAGGCAGCAATTCAGAGATTGAGCAAGTCCTTTTACTGAAATTAAATTGAAATTAAAAGTAGGAATGCAAAGAACATTATGTAGGGTAATAGTTTCTGAGATTTTGATAGTCCCTATATGTGTGACTGGAACACTTTCTCCATTTGGTAAAAACACAGAATAAGAGACTTTAGATTGAATAGATGTAAAGTATGAAGTAGAGCAGATCATGTGATATGTAGCTCCTGTATCAAGGATCCATGGAGTATCACCAACATCTTCATGTTTGTGATAGAATGCAGTTAGGCTTAAGTATGTACCAAACATTTTATGAGTGAAATCATTAGATGGAGAGAAGCTAGCAGGTGTTTGGTCATTGTTTGATGAAGAGGTGGAATGTTGAGGATTGGTTGTTGATCTGAGGAGTGCCATAAGCTGAGAATATTGCTCTTGACTTAATAATACTTGGCCTTTGTCTTTCACCTCATGCTGATTAGTGGCTGGTCCTATAGAGACCATATTGATAGCAAATCTTCCTTTATCATTAAGTCTGTGCCCTGGTGGGAATCCATGAAGTTTATAACATTTATTCACCGTATGTCCTGGTATTTGACAATGAGTGCATGATGGTCTGTTTGGGTTGGCCTTAAAACATCTGTCAAGTGAGTGGCCTGTGATTTTGCAATGGCTGCAGTAGTATTTGTCTTTTTTCTGTGATGAAGAGTTCTGGTTTCCTCCTTCCCTGAAGCCTCTTCTGCTTAGAAAAACCATGGGATCAGAATTGACTGAGCTTGAACTAGATATCTCTCGCCATTTTTCCTCTTGTTGGACCAAGGAATACACCTCATTTAGACTAGGAAATGGCTTAATCAGTAGAATCTGAGCCTTGGTTTCCTTGTAAGATTCATTCAATCCTATTAAAAACTTCATAACCCAATCTTTTTGTTGGTTTTGAACCACAATCTTCATGCCTCCATATGTGCAGTTGGGAATGCTTTCATAATTCAACAGTTCATCTAAAAGGATTTTGAGCTTAAGAAGTAAACATTTATAGGATCTTGGTTCTGCATCAGTGTTGTGATGTCCTTCTTTACTTCAAAAATTCGTGGAGCATTTTGCTGGGAGAAACGCTGCTCAAGATCAATCCAGAGAAGATGGGCAGTTTCTGCATAAATGGTGCTGCCCTTGATATCTACCGCCATATCATTTTGCATCCAGGTAATGACAATGTCATTACATCTCAGCCAATGCTCCATTAATGGATCATTAGGGTCCTCTGGTTCACATAAAGTGCCATCTACGAAGCCTAATTTGTTTTTGATCCTTAGTGCCCTTTTCATCGAACGAGCCCAAGAATAATAGTTATTGGATTTCAAAACATGAGTGACCAGCCTAGCAGAACCTCCATCATTACTGCCAATGTAATATGGGCTGTTGGGGTGTGTTGGATCGTATGGATGGACTCTTGAATTCCTTCCATGTGTTGATTGTTGATTTGGATTGATGTTTGCAATTGTGTGAGGATTTGTATCAGTTTGATCCATTTATTGTCTCTGATACCATATTAGATTTTGAAGAATGAAAAATCCATATAGAGATTTATAAGAAAGACTATTTCTCATGAATATTTCTCTTATCTTTACAGAAAGATTGAACCTCAATATATACAGCAATAATGGAATAATCTCAAACTAACCTACTGCTACAAAACAGAAAAAATGAATAAAATTAACAACCCAACTAATCTCCTTCTAGATAATTCCTCTGTTGGTATCTCGTTGGTGGTCCCAGCTGGATTTCTTCTTGCTGATTGTGTAAAGGTTGGGGCTGACTCATATGCTCCAGCTGATTCAATCCTTCCAACTTCAATACCCTAACCAATGTGGAACCATGAATCTCTCTCTCCAGCCATGATTTTTTGCTGGAAAAAACTCGACACTTTTGGTTCTATAACCATGATTCTCCCTCTTTCTCTCTCTCTCTAACCATGGAACTCATTTTGAATATATTGATGTATGACTTATACAAGAATTTATAGATTTACATGTGAGGGAAGACAGGCTGAGAAAACGTGTTTACCTACGATTAGGAAAAATAATTTAAAGTCAGTTGGATTATGGTAATACTGTCTTAATATAAAACTAATTTCCTTTTAAAACCAAGAATCAGTCTTGAATCGAAATTATCTGAAGTTGGATTAAGGTTTTATTCCTTGTCTAAAGATTAGGCTTCTGGTATTGCTATGACTAGAATCAAATGACCTAGTTTGAAGTTTGAGTCGTATGCACAACGAGGAATAGTTTTATGACTTGTAATAGATATTAGTTACTCACGTATCAAAGCTTTATAAACAAATTCAGGTGATTTCTATTAAAATACTGTGAGAAACATATAGTAAATTATTTCATCATCCTTAATTTTGAAAAGGTGTACTATACGAGAATGATGTATGAATGGACGAAATCAAGATACAATTCTCCATCACAACAATATGAACATATCTCACATGAATTGATATTAAGGGGCATTTTTTAACTTTTATCAAAAGTGGCTATTTTCATCATATTGTAAAAAGTGGTCATTTCCTAAAATGTACAAAGGACGGTGTGAAGGCAACAAGTTGATTTTGAAAATTTGAAACGACCATTTATGATGTCAAGAGAATAAACTAGTATGTAATAATAGAATATACTTTGAATTAAAAAGATGAATTTACCTTCGCAAATAAAATATTTCATGTACCTCCCATACCAAGAGCAAAGAATTTCCAGGTCGAGCACCCTATCTGTTTTTATAGGACTGCAAAACACAATTAGCAAATTCGAATCAGAAAACACTTGTGAACAAAAGTCCTGAATAATCTATAAACAAATTCTAAGTTTGCAAGGACACTACAAAACAAAATTGTAAATAATACAGAACAACCTTTGTTTCTGACCAATTTTAGAGCCAAAGAAGAAAAAATAGATCAATCCACAACTTCCGAAACAGAAATACGTCAACATTGAAAACAGATAGAAATTACTAGGTAGAGAGAAATGGGAGTTACTTGGGAGATTATAAATCAGATAACTCTTAGGGTTTTGTGAAAGTGAAGAGTATTTGGTGTTATTTATATCTAGGTTTTGGGGTTTTGTGAAAGTGAAGTATTTAGCCCCTATTTGATCCACATTCTTATTTTCATTCGCATTCTTCTACTTATTTTCAACTATACATTATTTAATAAAATAATATTTTTCATTACATCAATAATTTTTTCTTCTTTTTCAACTACACATTTTTCACCAATCTATTATTCCAAAATACATTATTTCAAAATAATGTGGCTCAAACACACCCTTAATGTTATTTATATCTAGGTTTTGGGTGGGAGGATGAATGTCCAAGGAAATGTGGCCCTTGATTGGAATTGGATTATGAGGTTTGGTTTGGGTTTGGGCTTCGAATATAAAGGTTAGAGGAATTACACCGGTTAAAGGTTTGAAATTAATTTTAAAAAATTACACCACACATTTTTTTTTGAAAAATGTCACTTGTACACTCTTTCTTTATATGATTGTTGACATTGTGTGTGTTGACGAGTGTTGATTGAGTGGAAAAATTGTCAAAAATTTAGCGCCCGTTTGGACCCCATTATCCCACATTACAATTAGAAGAATAATAATTTTTTGAAAATGTGTAATTAAAAAGGAAGTAAAAGTTTTTGAATTTACTTGTAATATTATTTTATTGGAGAATGTGTAATTGATAAGAAGAGAGAAAATTGAATTATAATTTAATAAGAACCAAACTAAGGCTTAAGTTGTTCAATAGTGTGTTGTCACGTAGCACAATATAATAAATGATGTAGGAAATGATGTACATGTAGCATTATTGCGTTTCTTATTTTCATGAATAGTGTAATATTAAAGTACATATAAAATTCAAAACATAACCTAACTCCTTAAAACTCATATTTAGTTATCTGACGGTTCTCTCAATTATCAATCAAATTTAGAATAATACTATTCATCATTATGATAATATAACATGGGTGATGTGGCGTCTATATGAAATAATGGGATTGAACAGTTCAATTTTTATGAGAGAGGATAAGGAGAGAGAGAAATGCGAGGGATAATTGGCTGTCACATTACCAATATTCCATTATCATGATAATAAATAACATTATTCAATCTCATTAAATTCGCCAATTTTGCTACACTTACATCTTTGTTGATATTTTGGTTGACATCTCATGATGTGGTAGGTAATCTAGTCATTTATTTGAATAACACTTATTGAAATTATTGTCCAAAATTTTTACACTTCATGAGATGTCAATCAACATGTCAAAAATAAATGTTATGTATATTCTTGTTGACATTAAAGATGGCATTCTCCTTATTTGTGAAAATTTGTACAATCATATGAAAGGATATTGTAAAAATCAATTATTATGATGTCATGTCAAAGGATGTCAAACTTAAAGTAAAAGTTAATTTACATGTAGCATGTTTCAATCGTCAATCACGCACAAATTGCTCCCTATATCAAATCGCTCACAACTCTGAAACCTAAGATCGAATAATCATCTTGATTTTGATTACGTTCATTCTGGATGTCATCCAATCTTTCTAATTGAAGAGGATATTTTAATTTCGATTTCACAATTATTTTAAAACTTTCATAAGATTTTCTGCATCTGAATCCATATAAACCATGTTTCTTCAAGATCTTTTCTTTATATTTTGATTATCATATATCCCAATCAATGAGTATTCAACACGTACAAAGCTGCAAAAATACTAATATTGAAACCCCTAATTGTCACCATCGTACAATTTCAACCAAAAATCGACCAAATCATGAGCGGCACCGTCGATGTAGATGTTTCAACCTAATAATGAAAAAATGACACCCCCAATCGACAGATGATTCGATCAATTAGCAGTGAAATAGTTATGAAATAAACCTTCGAGTCCTCTGGTAGCGCAATGTGTTTCTGCTACTCCGATGAACGAATGTCACCTACAAAACGAGGTTGGGGCTTTTTTCCCCATTTTACCTCCGACATGAAAATTAGTAGATGATTTAGAAACATAGTAAGAAAAAATAGACTACGTATTCAGATAGCCAAAATTTCAAGACTCATACATGTCTCGCCTTAGGAGTATTTATAAGTGTCTGAAACCATGTAATTGCTCTATGGTTATTGTGTCACATGTTCTACGTAGCACCTCTACCTATACAGCGATTGGTTGTATCCATGATAATCGTTGAACAGTTCACATCCAACTCATGGCTGTTTTTTTGGTTAAGCATTGTGTTGGCCGCTTAGTGGTAAAGGGCCTCATAATGGTAGACGGTCTGATATGAACGTAGAGGACTTCATAGTGGTAGACGACCTAGTAAGAATATAGAGGATCTCATAATGGTCGACGACCTTATAATGATAGACAGCATAGTACGAACGTAGAGGACCTCATGGTGGTAGAAGGCTTGGTAGAACGTAGAGGGCCTCATAGTGATCAATCGCCTCATAATGTTAGACTACCTAGTATGAACGTAGAGGACCTCATAGTGGTCGATAATAAGTGTAGTTTCTACACTTATTCGAAATCTTAAATGATGATATTTTACTTTTTTTGGATAAAATACTGCCAACTTATGTTATATTTCATTTTGTAGGTAAAACTCAATATTGGATGAAAAATTAAAGAAATAATGCAAAGACAATGGAAAATGGCTCAATTGTATCAAATATAAAGTTCGGGGACTGAAATGCAATTACTCAAAAGTTATGTCGAACCTCACAATGAACATTTGAAAGTGTTAGGCATCAATTGGATGAGGAAAGAATCCAAATGAATGAAATATAGTCCAAGTATTAGCACATATCAATTTCCAACCGAAAAAGTTATGTTTCGGATTTTTAGTCTTAGTTTGAGACCCATTTTTGGCATAAGAAATGTTTGAATTGGAAAAATTGTATTTCTGGAAGATTTGTAGATATTTAAGTTATCTTTCCATTTCACTTTGAACCATCTCAATTGGATATCTAGAGAAAATGTTATGAAAAACATACTGAGAACTGTTCAACTGCCGAAAATTAGGCGAATTGCGTGCCCCAAAAAAAAATAGGGCTCCTGAGGCATCCCAAACTAGCCAAACACATGTCCTAGATATGCCTAGGCATGCGCCTCAGTACAAAAAGGAAAAAAAATCTGTTTTTCCTTATTTTTGTTTTGGTAACAATTCAATACAATTTTGTGGTATCCTTTAAATACCAATCTTGACCAGAACGTGGGAGAGGGCCATTCAACCTAAATTCATCATATTCTACATATTTTGGAGGTGAAGAACAAGTCTATACATTAATTCAGAGTGAATCATACAAGGATTTTGAAGATTCATAGCCAAATTTCAAGATTTGAGCCAATAACCTAAATTTCTTACTTCTTCCATCTTTCTTATTTCCGGGGTGATGTTTTTCCAATTATTCTTGTATAATTTAATTATAAGAATGTTATGCTAAGTTTTTTATTGTATTGGATGAATGAAGAACCCTATTGTTTATTTATTTTAATTCAAGATAATTAGTGTAGTATTATTTGATTTTTCTTGATTGAT
>CAIGRN010106061.1:0-15785 GCA_903798345.1 Fraxinus anomala | reverse complement strand
CTCGAACTCATTTTCAACTACACATTCTTCCAATAAAATAATTTTGCATGTAAAACTAGAACTTTTTCTACTTTTTAACGACACATCCTCTACAAAATCACTATTACAAAACTCATTTTCACAAAAAATGGGTCTCAAACAGAGCCGAAGTAAATAGAAGATAGGAACCTGGATGGCTGGACTGGACGCGTGGATGGTTACCATGTTCCTTGTATATTCAAGCAAAGAATGTTGTTTTCAAATCTTATATAGAAGTAGTTGAATTGGAGCATGAGCCAAAATTTGGGAGCTCAGTTAAGATATTGGAGGTACTAAGTTCAATGAGTTTGAAAATGATCAACTGAGTTGATACAGGACTTGATATGAATTTGATTGAAAATGCATCAAGGTTATGTCAGGTCTAGATAAGTAGATCTTATCAGAAAATATACACGTAAACCAAAAAAAATTCTTATTTTTCAACCACACATTCTCCAAAAAAATACCATTCCACAAATTATAATTTGAAATAATGGGGGCCAAAGGGGGGCTTAAATGATTAAGGGGCATGGCCATTGAGGTCGCATGTTAGTGTCAATTCTTTAATTGTTCTATACTCATTCTTCATATGCTTCATTTCACTTGTCCTGTAGGAACGAAAACATGTCACGAAAAGCTGCTGGAGATGAACCATTGCCTGAAGATGATCCTTCAAATCCTGTTTTCAAGCCTATCCCTGAACCATCACGATTGGATAGTTTTCTCATAACGAATCAAGTTTCCAACTACTGCAACCAAATTAATGGGTATATTGCACTACTTAAAAGCACTTAATTGTCATTTATGTACTAGTTTGTTTTTCTTCATCAGGTTGGCTGAACAGCGATCATTGTCATCATCATATCATTATTCTCTCTCTCTCTCTCTCTCTCACACACACACACACACACACACACACAGCCACACACACAGACACACTCTTTTTTAAACAACCACTATCTTCACTACTTAGTCCCTGATTTTCTTTGTCCTACATATTTTGAATGTGTATATTTAGTGTTTCTATCAGGATGTCAAACAGACTGGATTGGATGTATGGTATTTGAAATTTTAGAAGAAATAAGATAAAACTTTCTGTTGATCCCTAACACATTTCAGGTGTTACAAATGGCACACTCGGTGATCCCCACCAAATAAACCTCTTCTAGTTTTACGTACTTTGACAAGAATAGTTACTCATATCTAAAGACACCCCTATTGATCAAAAAGTTATTTCCCTTATTAAGCGTGTTGCCTCCTTTCTTCATTGACATTCTTGTGAGTAGGATATCCGCCTTGTGCAATGGTTAAGATTACGCAACTTATTGAATGTAATTGTTATACTTCGGTCTATACTTTAGGAATTGATATTGTGTCATGTTGATTTGTGGCATGCAGTGTTGCTGGACAAAGCTTTAGTAGATTATATCTGATGAAGGCTCTGCACGAGGATTAAGTGCTTCCAGAATGGAGGACTATGTTACCATCCAGTGTACTGCTTGGTAAAAAGCTATGTTTTTTGTTCTACAGATCTGTATTCTTTATTTAGCCTTTGATTGATCCCTTCTTGTTTTATCATCCAGATGCTTCTTAGCCATTAGATTGATGACAATGAGAAGTTAGCATTTCCCATAGAATCGATTTTGGTTTGTAAAAGCAAGAATTTAAGTTATTTTATAAATTTGCACGATGCTGTGACACTTGGACCTGCATCACATCTGCCCCTCCGCCCCATCTTGTAGAGCATGTTTTGCAAGCAGTATACTTTATCCCTAAACAGATGTTTGTTTACTGATTGTGGATGCATTTGCGAGCACGAATTTGAAATGTCGTTAATGATTTCTTCCGTCCGAAGAGGAATAATAACTGTAAACAAGAAATCAAGTGCGAAAGAAACAATCCTTCAAGCCTGCAAATACAACTAGAATTCATTATTAAGAACGTAGATCCGTGAAACAGTTGTAGCCACTGATGCTTAAAGAAGCCCTCTGTATTGGGAGAGATCAAAACGGGTATTTTGGTAAAATAGAGGGCTTCCGTGGGGCCATAGTCCAAACTCAACAATCACTATTCCAGAACAACTTTCCTCGTCCTTGACGCTTACGTATTCACCGTAAGTTTTTTCTGGTTTGAACCTCGTCCTTCTAAGATTGTCATCCTAAGGTGGTGTTAAATGGATGGAGAGTTAAACGATCGCCCATGCTTGGTCCTGCCCTTTGTGAGGCACCCCTTATCCTGAAATTATATGTTATGCTAGGGCATGAACGATAAAAGATCCTTTTAGATTGGAGGTTTTAAGGCTTGTGTGTTTATATAGCTATTAGTCAAAGAGTATTACTATTACTGTGCAATAGTGTTAATTAGGAAGGACAGAGCCAAAACGACTTCCAGTATCATCCCACGATGTCACAAAGTCTTAATGATTAATGTGAAGTCGTAATAAAGTAGCTATATTAGAAGATAAAAATAATATTTCAAATTTGAATGGTTGACGTAGTGTTTTTTGAAGAATGTGGTAAAAAAAAAAGATTTTTTTTTTTTAAAATTACGTGTAATATTATTTTATTGAAAAATGTGTACGAAACAAACATGTTAAGTGTTACAAATTTCATTACCCCGTCTCTCAGTCCAGTCGAACATTTTCCTATGAATTGGGAGGAATAGTATCCGTAGATAAAAAACTGTAAAAACACCTAGTCCACTATTTTCCCCTTAAGATATGTACACTTTTTCAACACACCTTCTCTAACAAATCCTGCCTTCTCCAATACTCTCTGATAACCCTTGTTCCCCAGTACAGTACAAGCCTGCAGCCTTACTAATTCAGGAAACTCCTTGAAAACTTGACAAAGCACCATTTTCACAGCCCTTGTAGCTATTCTTGCCCCCAACATTGCACTGCTATTGCATACCCTAAACCCGCCCTGCACAGATCATCTCCGGTGGCCGGAGAAAAGATATGAATCCGATCGACCGATCGTCGATGCATATTGATTTGAACTAAGGGTGAGACATCCAGACTTCTTTGATGAATGTTAAGGCGGCTTCTTTAGAGGTCAAGAGTATTCCACCGGAATAACCGGATAATTCGGTCGTCGTCGGCATCTGTTAGCCGGAAAGGCCGAATAGTGATGCTTGCTGGATTCATGCCGGTGGGATTGGAAGGTGAAAGGGGGCAGAAACTATGAAGTACTAATGTGATTACTATATGTATGTTAGTTTATAAGGTTTGTCTACAAAGAAATATAAATATAAAGTATAAAATTCTTTCTTAAACTTTTAGATAAATTATCTATCTAATTAGTATGAGATAATCTGAAAGTAGTAGTTTGAGGTCTTTTATAAAATTTCAAAGTTTTGTTTAAAAAAAGCCAAAATGATTGAAAGCATGTAATTTGCATAGAAAGAAAATAAATTCTAAACAATTCAATTGTCCAAACTTATTTGTATGAAAATTATTAATTAAGTGAGTTTGATTAATTTAATTTTCAATTTAAAAAATATTATATTTACCCATTTTTTGTTGGTGGGTAGATAAAAGAGAGTGATTGAATTACCTGAAAAATAAAAATTACTCATCCCTAAAGAAAATGTTTTCCTTGTTTTTAAAGAAAATATTGTCGCATGACTAAAAGTTGAAAATATTTTTCATGAAAAAAATGTGAATCAAACACCATAAAAATAGAAATTTTGATGGAAAAATAAAGTCAATCAAGCATACTCTTATTAAAAAGGAAAGTGGTAAAGTTATATTTACGAACGAAATGAAACAAGTTGTTGTTTGGTTTTGATAAAAATCAAAATTTTAATAGGTTTTAATAAAAATTAATGAAATGTGGTTGAAAAGTTGATGGGCAAATAAAGTCATGAAATTTGAGTTACTTTTTGTCCTTATATTGTTCTTATTTGCCCATCATATTTTTATATAAATCAAAATACTAACAAATTGCAATTAAGTATTTGTCCTCATTTTTTAAACATACATTTTTGGATGAACATCATCTTTAAGGACAATATTTGTTAATTAATGAAGGTTAGTAATAAGGATAAGATGAAAAAAATTTAAAGATATAAATGTAACAATAAAAGAAGATTAAAAACTTTTAATACAATGAGATTCATTTTCTAAAAGTGGGTCAACATAACCACCCTAGAAGCCTTCTTAACCATTTGGGTTAATAGTTTCTTTTTTGTTATATATATTTTCTATATTCATCAAGTTGCCAATTATATATTTTACTTAAAATTTTAGAAAAAGAAAAATTAACTTATGCCATTGGCCTTTTTTCTCCATTTTGCTTATTTGCATTTAGTCGAGGCACCAAATTTGTTTTTAAAAGGAATTTTTTTTCTAATGAATTTTCTTTTCCAAATGTATCAATCTAGTATAAATTCTCTCTCTCCCCCCCGACTACCTGAAATATCACTCGATTTCAAATATATCTACTCCCATGGGGTCGAGTTTCATTATGCAACTTATTTCTCAAGTAAACAAGACTATTCGATTGCTAGTACCTTAATCGACTGAGTTGAGTTGCCTTTTCCAGTAAGTTTTCCTTGAGAAAATAATCTTGCTCAATTGTATACTTAATCTCAAATATGGAATATATATATATACCCCCTTGTGGCTTTGGGATGTGTTTGGCATACGGGGATTAGGCTATATAAAGAATTTAGTATAAAATATTAAAATTATTATGAATAATAGTATTTAAACACTGTTTGACGACCATTATTTAGGAAAAATAATGTTTTGAATAGTGATTTTTAGAAGAATGTATGGTTAAAAAGTAGAATTTTTTTTAGTTTTACGTGCAAAATATTTTATTGTGTGAATGCATAGTTAAAAATGTGTGTAAAAAAATGAGATTTTTTTTTCAAATAATGATTGTCAATCGGGAGCTATGTAGAGTGGATGAATCGCACTATTAACTATATAATATAATATAGAGATTAGAGGTAGATTTAAGCCAAGTGAGAAAAATTATAGTAGAGGATATTCTTTTGAAATAAAAAATCAAAGAATATTATCCATCATAATATCCCTACCTCGTAGGATAGTAATTTACATTATAATTTTATATTAAATTCTTTATATGGTCTAATCTAGTGTGCCAAATGCAATCTTGATTGGTGGTGTAAGTGTATTCAAGGTATTTCTTATTCAACAAATTCTCCTCTGGCGCCTTTAATTAATAGTCGTCAAGTTGTGACATTTATGACTTGTTTGACATGACTTTTGAAGTTAAAATAAGCTTTTGAAATTCAAAAGCTGCTTTTGGGCCCATTTGACTAATTTTATGAAGTGTTTTTCGTAGTTAGAAAAGCTTTTAGGAAAAATTGATTCAATGTAGCTTCTTCTAAAAGTACTTTCGAAATAGGAAGATTTTTTAAAAATTAATTTTCAAATAAAAATTAAGTTAGCTTCCTTCAAAAGCACTTCTACATGAAGTAGAAGTAAAAGTAAAAGCAAAAGTAAAAGTAAAAATCATGTTAATATATTTCTCAAGTGAAAAATCTTAACCAATCTTAAATTAGTAGCTTTTCTTGACTTCAAATTAAATTGCTTGTTCAACATGCTTCTAACTGACGATCTTGTTGCTTCGTCGAAGAGCTACCTAGCTATCAAAGTGAAGAGGGAAGAGAGGAAGTTGAATAGAGTTGCCTCAAAGATTGAGGTTTGTGGTTAGGAGTAAATCGTAGTTGCTCATTGCATTCTAGAGGAACTACTTTATTAGGATTGGAGAATTATTATGGTTCTTTCTGAATAGTCTAGTCTAGTCTAGTCCAGATTCTCTCGTCCGGAATCGCTCTAAAAGTATTACATAAACTCCTCCACTGAATATATAGACAAAATGAGATAAAGACAAGTTAGGAATGTTTACTTTTTTTCCCCATAAAAAAACATGTGTTATAAAGAATTTGATGATATGTACTTTGACCTATCACGATATTTTGAGAATGTAGGTAATGAGCATTTCACTTTTTGTTCCTTTCATAGTTTTATATATTTCTTGTAGTTGGAGATACTTGTAACCAAAGCATGAGTTCAAGTCTCATCAAATTTTTCTTAACAAATTATGAAAATGTTAATGCAATGCAGTTCGTCCAACAATAAACCCAATTTGGATTATAGAGCTATGACACAATCAAACCCCGAACGTATAAAAAATAGTGAATCAAATCGTACTAGTCTCTATTGGAGGGTTGTTACTCATTTTTGTACTTACTATTTTATTTTTCAATTATTTCTTCAATTAGGAAAACGAAAGAAAATAAATAATAATTCTAGGCATTCTCTGAGCTCGTTCGGAAGAATCTCATCTCATTATTATTTATGACAATTTATGTTTTAGTAGCATGACCACTAGATCAAATTGGAGGGAAGTAGAGTAAATGACCGATACTACTGGAAGGATATCTCTTTGGATGATAAGTACTGTAACTAGTATTCTTGTGATCGATTTAATATATATTTTCTTCTATGGTTTATATTTCAGATTTGTTTAAGCCATATAGTAATTGGATGAATTGAGTTGTAGGTATGAAAGTATAAGAAGTCAACGATAATTTTTAACACTTCGACACATTACATTCTGATGTCTTCTCATTATTTAAGAAATGTGATGTGACGAAATGTTAAAAATATATTAAGGGGATAATAAATTCAAGAGCCCAAAAGCATAATATATCCTTTCAAAAATATTGTTAAAATGTTACATGTTTCTTATATTACCAGAATATTTTATTAAGTGACAATTATACCCTCACATTAATTAAATAATTACAGTTGCAGTCCCAAATATTTCATTTTTATGCAGACTTTACCCAATTTTAGAATATTAGGAGATACAAACAGGTTTCTTAACAACTACTATATTGATGGGAGCTGAATTGCTTGAAGATCGAGTAGAAAAACCATTGTATCGATCGAATTTCAATGAGCTGACTCGTTTTTCAAAGCGAGTAGACATGTGAGTTGGAGGAAGGAGATTGTAAGAAAGGTAGGCTAATATTGGTGAGATCCTTACGTCAAGCCCAATGACAATGGAATGAGTTAAAGCCGAACTCAATAGAGAACTCCAGTGAATTGACCGAGTTGACAAATTGAATCAGTAGTGCCTTTTCTTGGTCGGTAGGTTCCATGAATCTTGAACGGGGAAGAAGACAAAGGATTAGGGGTGGGCAGATGAAATCAGTTCGTCCGCCGCGTGGTGAGATCAAATCAGTTCGCCCGACATATGGCGGAGGTGAAATCAGTTCGTTACCACGTGGAGGATGAATCCAGATCATCCGCCACGTGGCGAACGTATTCAGTCGTCCCCGACGCGGAGATGACTTAGAAAAACCCGTAACAGATATAGTAACAAATACTCATAACAAAAATAGTAAGAAATAAGGATTTTGACAACGAATATCAGAAGCAAACCACATAAGAGTTGAGCGAGCAGAGCAACAATTAAAAATTCAAAAAGAACATCTCGATTTTTGAAACGTTTGAGCTAAAATTGAATCAATCTAAAGCAAACAGAATCTTCATTCGAACCTCATGGTAGTAGAAAAAGATCGAGAAAGCAGTGGAGTTGTGAATCCCGTCAGGTTGAGTACATACTATTCCTAATTCGAGTTCTGTCATTTTTTAATGAAGGGTAGGGTGCCGAAACGTCTCAAATAGAAAATTTTATTTGAACGCTGAAAGGTTACGATAACACTCTTATCGTAGAAGCAAAAATAAGTACTTGCTTTTGTAAGGCCCAGACCAATATACGATATGGGAATCGAAGATAATCAATAACCAAAACAAACAAGTAAAACTGTAGAAATTAAAAATGAACACAAGAATTATTTCGGCTGTATCCCCGGAGGTTCGTTGACCGCTTTTAACACCTACATCCTCCGTTGAGCATCCATAAAAGGATTAAACTCAGATGCACTAAAACATCCACAATATGGCAACGAAGATTACAAATATCAGAGAGAAGAGAGATGAGATTATCTCTCAAGATAAAACAATAGATCTGACCAGATTCACCAAGTAACCCTTTGAATACACACTGAGTAACAAAACAGAGAAATCACTCAGATCCTCAAAACATTCACACAGAATATTACAATCGAAGGCTATCTCTCACAACACTTTAGATCAGAGATTTAAAGTGATACAAACAAGAATCATCAAACCCTAGCCATTTCTCTCTTTTTCTCTCCATTCACAGAACCCTCGAAGTCTCTAGAAGAGTATCAAATGATCGAATTGAATCCAAAGAGTCTCCAGTTCAAGTATATCAAATGTCCAAGCATCCAACAGCCACCAAAAAACCACGTGTCATCAATCTAGGTAAGAATGCTTCAATTAAAAGAAATGTACTTTGTAAACATGATTAAAGGCCAAAAGCTGGGAGCACAAATGGGCCGGTTCAAGTCCAACAATATTTTTTTCCTCTTGCGCAACAACTTTAGTTACTTATACCAAGTTATTGTTTGGCTTTGGCCTTTGCTTTTGAAATAGTAATTTTTTTTAAATATTTTTTTGGAGAATGTATGATTTTAAAATAAAAATTGAATTTACACGTAATATCATTTTATTAAAAAATATGTGATTGATAAGAAAAAAATTAAATTATACTGGAGCCTAAAAAGGGCTTGATATAATAATTTTAATTTTTTCCCATCAAATATTGAAATCCCACTTAGGGTATTTAACATTCCCCTAGTGTATTGTCAATACGCCATATTATCAATGTTAAACAAACAAAGAAGCCATAACAGGAATCGTAACCGTCGCTTAATTTCCTTAATCAGTTGTGGATCTGAAATATGGGCGGCGATCGATGGTGGTCTGGTGGGTCTTTTGGTTTTGATTTGATTTGGGGTGGGGTGCTGAAGAAGATGAAGGATTAGGGTGGGGAGGCAAGTTTATTTTTTTTCTATTTTTTTTTAATTTCATTGTTTTAATGATTAATATTTGAGAAAATGTAAATTTATTGTTTTGTCTTTATAAAATTGATCAAAATTAGTTTAAAAAGATCATTTTTTTTTGGTTTTTCGGTCAATGAATTTATTGCAATTAAATTAAAGATTTGGGACTGTTATTGATACAAATGAATTATTTGAGGAAAATTTACAGAAAGGATTAAAAATTTCCCTGGAAACATTTCCATTTGTGATATACCATCCTATCTATTAAAAATGGCAAAAAATCTCCATATTTGAAACTTTTTGTGCGAAGAACTTCCCTACCGTCAAATTTTTCGTTAAAAATAGTAAAAATATCAAAATTAAAAAATAATAATTGTTGCGGGTCCGTGTCAGGCCCGCCACTTCACCCTCCACGTGTCAGTGGAGGTAGCCCACACCACGCCACGCGTCAGTCGAAGTAATTGCACATAAGACGAACTGATTGCACAAGTCGAAGTGATTAGATCAGGGACAAACTAAACGTATGCCAACAAAGGAATCATTCATCTGCGATACATCGAGGATGCAAAGGTCCGTACTTCGCTTCCACAACTCCGCACCAGCCTCGCCACCTCGCTTTGCCCCCGTGAAAGATTTTTTGTACACAGATCTTTCCAAAGTCAAATTCCTGACTGATGGGACGCATGGCAGGACCCAAACGGTCAATTCAACTACTTTTGTCAGAGATATTTAATGCCAGCCAGCCTATGAAGGGACGGATTGACACCTAGGATGGGATAGGCGTAGAGGATCCGATAACACGTGTTACCGCATCCAACAGCTCTCATCTTCCCTCTCTTGGTATAAATACCCCCTCCATGCTCCAGAAGAAGGATTGGAACCCGATTTTCTCCTATTACATTGGGTATTCAAATATCAATCTCTCCCTTTGATAATGTCACATTATTATTACATTTATTCAACCACTTCCCGGCTGGCATTCCGCCTCCGGTAAACCTTTTTCGATTGAATTATAAACTAACTTGACCGTCGGATTGCTTGCGACCACTCCCAACCCCTCCGAAAAGGCCACAAGCTACAACAACGTGCCCCGTGTGCAGAAAGACCTCACGTGAAGACTTATCTTGTTGACCACGTGTCAGAGTCATTTTTTCAGGTCAAGAAATTGGCGCCGTCCATTGGAAATTTACTTTAACCACAAGTCTTCCCACCAAAAAGCTTGTTCGAATATCCGGTTGATATTCTCCCTTGAAAAAGGGGTCGGTTCTTGAAAAAGAATCAGCTGTGCATCAAGCTCTATTGTAATAAGAGGCTCTTCACATCGAACCATGAGTTTCAGCGACGGAGTAAACCCAAAGGGAACAAGGGAGGTCTCTGAAGAATAGATCCCGCATAATGTCACACATTAGCGACCCCATCACCGATATTGCAGAGGCAATGGGACAGCCCAATTGGCTACTGAAGTGGCTAGCATGGTCGCTAACATGAGGAACATTACAGCTTAAAATGCTGCCATGCATGTGCTCCTCATGCAGGTGCATAACCAAGGTGGTCTCCCAGTCCCACAATACCCTCAGCAATTAGCCCATGGACGAGCTGAAGAGGGACCTAGCAGGAGGACCCATTTAAGTCTCCAACTCGGAGCCCCCTGTTGAAAGAGAAGTGAGAATGGATACTTCCAACTACACAGCCGCTCCGGCTGACAACGCCCCGGAAGGAGATGATAACTTCCCTCCGAAATATGAAGAGCAGCCCCGAGGTCTGCTAACGTTTTCGATCGGATCGGACGGGCCCCTAGAAATAGGAACCAACCCACGCACCGGGCAATCCACAAACAAGATCATGTACATAGCCAAGTCCAGGCCCCCTGACCTAGAAATAGGCGGGAGAGGTGAAATATGGTAGATTGGGGAAACAGAGCTGAAACTGTTCAACATCCACCTCGCTCGACAACAAATGGGAACGAATCGGATGAACCTTGTAGGTCGTATGAGCTTGATGATGATGATGACAATTTGCCCTTCTCCAAGGAATTTCGCACCTTTCCGATGCCTCATAATTTTGTCCCTTCAAAGATTCTCAAATACGAAGGAAAGGGCGATCCAGAGAAGCATCTCAACAAGTATAAAATGCAGATGAGCCTCAGAGGTGCCTCACTGACCTTGAAATGTAGGGCCTTCCACCTAACTCTCGGTGGACCCGCTGAAGTATAGTGCAGTAGATTGGCACCGCTTAACATAAGAAGTTGGCCAGACCTGAAAAAGGCATTCCGGAATCAATACATTTCAAGAAAAGATGGAGAGGCGCCAATTCAACACTTGCAAGATATGGGATAAGCTGCAGGGAAAACCCTGAAGAACTACCTTGCTCGTTTCACTGACGCGATAACTTATTGTGAACAAGTCACAGACAAAGAAGCCCTTTCAGCCTTAAAATGAGGACTAAACATGAANCCGCTTAACATAAGAAGTTGGCCAGACCTGAAAAAGGCATTCCGGAATCAATACATTTCAAGAAAAGATGGAGAGGCGCCAATTCAACACTTGCAAGATATGGGATAAGCTGCAGGGAAAACCCTGAAGAACTACCTTGCTCGTTTCACTGATGAGATAACTTACTGTGACCAAGACATAGACAAAAAAGCTCTTTCAGCCCTGAAATGAGGACTAAACATGAACACACTATTCTGGAAATGAGAACCCTTTGACATATGATGAATTGATGAAGGTTGAGATTGTTAACGAAATGATTGAACACTAGAACAGAGCTGCCCAAGGACTCCCATCGCCTCAGAGACAGATGGGTAGAGAACATACATCTCAAATAGTGAGCCACCAATGGACTCAGGCCGAAAATGCTGTGGCTCTCACTTCGGGGACAAGCACTGGCCACTGCCACACTGAATGCGGTCGCAACCTTGGCTTATGATAATGTTGGACCCAACACTGGCAACCTGATCGAAACGCTAGATGACCCTTAACCTCTAGAAATAGAGGACGAGACGGTAGGCCTAGAGATAAGCAACTGGAAGAACAACGACCGTATTGCACCTTCCATCGCTACTACGGCCATGATACGAGCGAATGTAGAAATGCACATCGGCCTACAAATAATTATTGCAACACGAAGGATAACCGTTATCAAGATCACACACAGAGAAACTCCCCAATGCGGGGTGAAATGAGGCGACATTCACCTCGCAATGACAGAGACAATGAAAGGGAAAGGCCTCGAAGGGGACAACGCCCCAGAAGGGACTCGACCATTTTAAATGAGCAGCAACCCATTCGAAAAATTGACACCATCATTAGAGGACGCCATATAGGAGAAGAATCGAAGAATGCGCAGAAGAACTACACCAGAGAGGTTAAGAGCCAATCAATGGTGAGCTACATAGTGAGCCAACACTGAAGATGAACCATAGAGCCTATCACATTCACCCAGGAAGATGCGGCTGGTGTGCACTTTCCGCACTGTGATGCCCTGTGGTCAGAGCCGTCGTGGCCCTCAACGAGCTAAAATGCATGCTAGTGGATAATGATAGCTCGGTCAACATCCTATTTGGCACGACTTTTGACAAAATGACGGTAGATCACGAGCTGACACTGATGGACTCGTCCCTCTACTGATTTACTCGAGACAATATCATTCCCAGAGATAAGATTACTTTAGCTATTAAAATGGGGGCATTGCCTCAGGTGGCACATCACTTCATGGAATTTTTGGTTGTTGATCGTCGATCCGCTTATCACCGAGTTTTGGGAAGATCGGCCCTGAAATAACTGTATGCATTTACTTCCATCCATCACCTCTATATGAAGTTCCCCACGGAGGATGAATCGTCACTGTATGAGGCGATCGGATGGGATCCAGGGAATATTACCTTAATTTCCTAAGAAAGATAGAGCTCAAAGTTAACGTGGCACTGGACGCTAAAATGTTGGAGGCCCCTAAAGAAGGGCAGCCTCCAATAGGAGACATTGTCATGGCAGATGCCAGATCTGAAATATCCTTGGAATAGTTGGATCCCAAAGTGATTGAGTCAGAATCACAAACCACCCCAACGGAAGAGCTAAAAACGTTCCCAGTAGACCCCCTAAATGAATCGAGGGTTCTATAGGTCGGAAAAGAGCTAGAAGAAGGAACTAAGGAAGAACTGAAAAACTTCCTTCGAAAGAACTCAGATGTCTTCGCATGGAAGCATGAAGACATGATTGGGATAGACCCCGAGTCAGTTGTCACCACTTGCAAATTGACTCGAAACATACCCCATATAGGCAGAAAAGGAGGGCATTGAATGCCGAAAGGTCTGAGGCCCTAAAAGAAGAGGTGGAAAGGCTGATCAGCAATGGTTTTATTCGTGAGGCCAACTATTCGAAGTAGATGATAAGTGCATTTTACACACTTATTTATATCACAAAATATGGACAATTATTGATAAACATGTTGCCTAATTCTATATAAATTATATTTTGTAGGACAACATTGATGAACATGACGGAATTTGGAAAAAAAAGTGAAAAAAGATTGAAATAGAAGAAAATCAAAGTTCAAGGACTAAAGTACAATTGCTAAAAAGTTGTATCGAATCTTATGATGAAGAGTTGAGAGCGTTAGGCATCAATTAGATAAGGAAAGAAACCAAAGGGATGAAATATGGTCAGAGTACTATCACATATCAACTTCCAGCCAAAAAAGTTATGCGTCAAATTTTTAGTCTTAGTTGGAGACTCATTTTTGGCACAAGAAACGTTCGAATTTGAAAACTCATATTTTCGGAATATTTATAGCTCTTTGAGCTAGCTTTCCAATGCATTTTTAATCACCTCAATCGGATATCGAAAGAAAAATATATGACCAAAATACTAAAAGCTGTTTGATGGGAAAAATGTATAACTATGCGACCGCATCGTTATAAATCCATGTGACCGCATAGTGCATTATAGGGCCAAAATTGATTGTTGAACTTCCTTCTATACGACCGCATATAAATGTGCTATGCGATTGCATAGTACAAACTTTTGACGAGATTTTGTTTTCTTTACTAACTGAAACTCTACTTTGATAACAAGATTTTGGGCATCCTATATATACCAAATTCAACCAGAACACGAGGGGAGGGAGATTTTAGAAGACTTTTGAGAGCAAAAAAGAGGAGAAACACGAAGAACAATTCAAAGAACACGAAGATACAATTCAAGATTTATCGGAGTGATGTCGTTTCTTCATTATTTTTCTGATTTTCTTCTTCTCACCATGTTAGGATAGATTTATTCTGTATTAGGAGATCGATGAACTATGTAATTTGATTCTTATTTCTTAGTTTTACATTCTTGACAATCTTTATATTATTTTCTTTTTATCCACAATTATATGGGCAATGATTGTGTGAGTTTGGTGGCTTATTTCATGCATTCGAAAGAAGGAAAATAGGTTCGAGATATATGAATCATCATAGGGTCTGATATAGGATAGAAATATACCGCTATACTTTATGTGAATCTTTAAGTGTTCATAAATCTATTAGTGCATTTTTATATGTTCGCATCCATCATAAATATATAGTTTGGTCAAATATTTGAATAGGTTTAACTTTAATCGAAAGAAACTGTTAAATAATTTAGGATCATTGATTCTTCATTATTCCAACCGTGTGTCAAAGTGTAAAACTAGGTTTAAAAAAAATATTACATAGGGATTCGTGATCCTAATACATTCATTACGTATTAGAGAACACTCCAAATTACATTTAACATCATTTGTATTTTGTTAGTTAATTCATTCATACTTGCATATTTATCATTAATTTAGTTATAATTTCATAAAAAAAAATTCTCAATTTTTATTGTTTCGGTTAAGGTAATTAGAATTAGAACTAATTAATCCTCGTGGGAACGATACTTGGACTCAAAATCCATTTTACTACTTGTTAACGAACCGTGCACTTTTTGTGATTTACAAAGCGAATATATTTTCGTGAACAGTGAATCTTAAACCATGTACTAACGAAGGACAACGGCAGATGGAGGGTTTGCATCGATTTTTCTAACCTCAATCAGGCCTGCTCAAATGATAGCTTTCCACTCCCGAGGATTGACCAATTGGTTGATCCAACGGTTGGGCACGAATTGCTAAGCTTCACGGACACCTACGCAGGCTACAATCAAATTTTCATGTACCCATGCGACGAGGACAACACCTCTTTCGTCACTGATAGGGGGCTTTATTACAACAAGGTAATGCCCTTCAGCCTGAAAAATGCCGGGGCTACCTACCAAAAGTTAGTCAACGAAATGTTCGCTAATCAACTAGGCAAAGGAACATATCAGGCACCTAGAGGCCTTCCAGACACTAAGAAAATACCACATGAGCCTGAACCCCCTCAAGTATGCATTCGGTATGGCTTCAGGCAAGTTCCTGGGTTACATTGTGAATCAAAGAGGAATCGAAGCCAACCCGAAAAAAATCAAAGCTCTAATCGAAATGAGGTCACCACAGAAGCTTAAGGAAGTACAACGGCTCACTGGTAGAGTGGCCGCACTAAATCACTCCATCTCAAGAGGCACTGAAAAGTGCTTGCCCTTCTTCAAAATTCTCAAATGGGAAAAGAAGTTCCAATGGACCCCAGAGTGCGAAATGGCATTCCATGAGTTGAAAAACTACTTGGGGCGAACTTCCCTCCTCAGCAAGCCAAAGAAAGGAGAACATTTATCATTATACTTGGTTGTAGCTAAAGATTCAATCAGCTACCAGTTGCCAATTTACTATGTGAGCAAAGCCTTACTGCCTATCGAAGCTGGCTACCCAGACATGGAGAAGTTGTCTCTCTCCCTAGTCACCACTTCCCG
>CAIGRN010106058.1:0-14345 GCA_903798345.1 Fraxinus anomala | reverse complement strand
GACATAAATATTTTTGTGGTCAGAAGTGAAGATTCTGCTGTATATCCTTTTAGCTTTAGTTGATACCTGAAATAATCAGTTTATTCCAATTGTGCATTTATGTCTCCAAATTTTGTTTTTTTCCAAAAGAACGTTGGATACCCACATGTTGATGTATGTAATAAAATATTAGGGTTCGTTTGATTGGCAAATGTGGAAATACTTTTCAATTTCATGTAAGTTGAAAAATAAAAATCCAAGTACCCCATAAGAATGCATTTTTCATGAAATTGATAAAAAACAAGTTTAAAGTGGTTGTACCTTGAAATTCGAACATCATTTCCACTTTCGTTCAAACAACCAAAGTAAAAATTGAATTCATCGGATATGATATATTTCATGGAATATAAACCAATCAAACGGACCCTAAAGGACAAGACATCACAACTATAAATACATAGAAAAAAATGGAAATAAAAATACCATATTATTAATACTAAAGAATCGCCGAGCTTGCTTCTTTTGTTTCGTTATTTTCAGTATTTTTGAAGACTGAATTTAAACAGGACCACCGACATGGTATTAGAGTTAAATGAATATGTCTAGGGGTGAAAGCAGTCCGATTTTACCGATTTTTGACAGATTTTCAAACCAAACCGTTTAAATCGGTTTGAGATTTTCTCAAACCTAAACCAAACCATTTTGAACGGTCTGAAAAAAACTCAAACCTAAACCTAACGGTTTGGTCCGGTTTTAAAACGCCGGTTTCGCTGTATATTTTTTTTGTCTATCTACTTTTATGCCATTAATTCATTGAATTCAATATATATTTCTATCTTACTAGCAATAAATCTAAAACAAACTAAGTGGGTGTTTGGTGGAAATTAAAATTAGATTTTTAGTAGATTGTGATATAATTTTTTGAAATGTGTGGTTGAAAAATTGTGGGATCCATGAAAGATGTGTTTAATATTGATTGTTTGACTTAGATTAAAATTTGATTTTAATCCGAAACAAACATGGCCTAAATATATCTACTATAAATTTAATTACTAACTAAATCAAAATGAAATCATAATAAACTAAAACATTGTTTTTTGTTCGCCATTTTTAGGTTAAGACGTTGCGATAACGTTACAATATAAGTCTACTAAATTTATAAGACCCAAAAAATATAATGATGTCCAACAAGACCTCGAGATCATCATATCTGAAAAAAAAGTTACTGATTAGACAGAGAGAATAACTAACCACAATAATAAATCAATTATTTATAATATATAAACATAACAATTACACAAGTTTACTGTTGTATGTTGTTACGAACTCAGTTTCTCACATATTCTCTAACATCAATTGTTGTCACACATGAAAAATGGCTTTTGATAGAATAGGTCAGTCTTGAGATTATTAGATATAAATTATGATTATTTTGTAATAATAATATATATGTAATAGAAAATTAGAAATTGAAAAAAAATACCCACAAATGACAAACCTATTGAATTTTACATATTTGGATGAATTTTCAAATTTTTTTTTAATATATTTTTTTGCTGGTCCGGTTTGGTTTTAAATCGTAATTAAAATTCTCAAACCTAAACGGTTTGGTTTAGTTCAAAACCATTTCGTTGACGGGTCCACATGGCACCAAATCGACGGTTTCTAAAATGCAGTTTCGGTTCGATTTTCTGGTTTTGCGATTTTTGCTAATAGCCCTAAATATGTCTATTCCCTTTCTATTTTTTTTAGGAATTTTAGATTAGGACCATGATTCTGTTTTCTTGTTACTTATAACATTGCCATATTACTCATTGGGGTTTTCCATCTGTACAGAATTCTGCCAACAGAATTCAAACATAAAACTCACATGGGTGGGCCCCGTGTGAGTAAAATATTGAAAAAAAAAACCACCCACCCCCTTATTGTGTCTATTATGTAGCATTTCTGTAACTCTATTTTCTGTACATGTAGTGCTGTTCTTAATCATTTTAGCTGTTGGAACTAATTTGGTGGTAAGTCCTAACAAGTACCAAATATGTAAGCAATAATTTTAATTTTATTTTATTATTTATTTTCATTATGAGAGGTTTTGAATGGATCCCTACCAATTTGTTTAGAATAAAACATAAAACCTAACATGTAATGCATAGGAGATGTTATCTCGTAAATAAAATCAAATAATCACATTGAAAATAGACACGAAGTTTAAAAGAAAGCATATGTTTGATTATGTTGTTATCTACTTAACGAGTGAAAGTAGCTTATTCGTGAGAAACAAGAAGATTTGTAATTCTTTTATGCATTTGGAATTTTCTTTTGAGCAATAAAGTAAATCAAATCCCAATAAATTTAACAATATTATGAGAAGTATATTAAATGGATTATTGGCATTATAAAATCACTTTTAAATATTTGAATTTTAAAATAATAAATATTATACAATTGAATTAATTAAGTTGATTAAAATAAAAAAAATTGTGTTGTTAACCTGTTAAATTTAAATTTATATAGCCCTTGTTTGAACCTCGTTTTTGGGCTAAAATATATTTTGAAACAGTGTTTTGTGAGAGAATGTGTGTTTAAAAAATAAATTTTTTTTTTTTGAGTTTACATATAAAATTATTTTATAGGAAAATGTGTGTTTGAAAATGATTTTGGAAAAATAAGTTTAAAATTGATTTTGTTATGAGCTCATTATTCATTTTACCACTTACTTCTTTTTTATTATCAACTCTAAAAATGATTTAAAATTATATCTAAAGTTGAAACATATTACATATACAAATGATTAAAATTTCAAACATTCTTCGAAGATATATTTTAATGGACTAATCATATACTAACAAGAATTATAAAATTCCAACATGTCATTTGATCATCTTGTAATAATTTGAAGGTGAATTTAACATTTTTTTGGTTTAAAAATAGTTTTCAATTAATTTTATTATATAAAAACAATCACGATTTCCTTTTATTACCATGAATCTAAAAATAAACTCATTCGGTTAAATTTCTATAAATTAATAGTTTTGAGGCCAAAGAAAATCTATTAATTATTAATTATTTATTAATTTATCAAATTATCCTTATTTTCTTAAAAATATTTTACATTGTATTTAATTTCTCATTTTACGAACTAACAATTTTATATATTCGTTTAACCAAGTGATATGCATGATTGAGAAGAAACAAATAATAGTTGAATAATGTTTTAGAAAGGTCTCTTATAGAATTATAAGCACTTATAGGTTTAAAAAAACACTGTACGTCTATTTGTTGTAGATTAAAATCAAATTTTTAGTATATTTTGATAAAAATTAAAAAAATGTGTGGTTGAAAAATTGTAGGTCTCATAAAATTTGTAGTTAAAATTAATTGTTGACTTTTATTTGAAATTAAAATTGAATTTTAATTTGTACCAAACATGGACTATGTATATGAAAATCAGCACGTTAGAGATCTATGTGAATTGTTTTTAATGTATTATCTTAAAAAATTAACGAATTATTTATTAGCGTTTGTTAGGTTCAAATAAAAATTAATTTTTTAGTAAATTTTAATAAAAAATTAATAAAATGTGTGAGTAAAAAATTGGTAAAAAATAGAAGTTATAAAAAAGGTGTATTTAAAAATAATAATTTTAAGGGGGGTGTATTCAATTGAGACTTTTGAAAATTCGGATGAATTTTTTTTAAGTAATTACTTCTGTGGATTTCGTGGATTTTTTAAAAGATTTGTATGGAATTAGTGGAAGTCTTTTGTAAACTTATGAACTTTCATTTTAAAATTTTTAGAGACTTTTGTAGAATTCAAATTTTTTTTGAAGACTTTCATTTAAAATAGAATTACAATTTTTTTATAATTTAATTAAAAATAGATATTTTTCAGATAAAATGAATGAAAAAGGAAAAAAAGTTATAAAAATAGAAACTAATACAATCAATAGAAAAAAAAAATTTAATCATAACTCTAATATTTGTAGAAGAGAAAATGAAATAGAAATATTGAAAAAAAAAATATATTAATTTCTTTATTTATTTTTTAAAAAAATCTTCCAAAATTTTGTGATTAGTGAGAGATAATTTTTGAAATTTTATTTGAGTACTTTCTGCTTAGAAAAATCATAGTACCTCTGAAAATATTTAGTATCTAAAAGTCATAAAAATTTGAATACCCCAAAACTTATAGAGACTTTTAAAAAGTTTTAATTGAATACACCGTGACTTTTAGAAACTTTTTAAATGTCATTAAAAATTTCAATTAAATACACCAATACTTTTAGAGAGTCTTCAAAAATTTATATTGAATACCCTTAAATTTTTTAAATCCCACAAAAACTATTAAAAGTCTCAATTTAATACACTGTATTAATAAACGGTTCAAACTGAGGCTTATGTTGTTATCACCACATCGACCAACCAACCAATTATTCCACTTCCGCTTATAAATCACAAAGGAATATTCCTATTCCCCATTTTACCCCTAAAAGAATTAGTAATCCCTCAATTTTCCTTTTCCCCCAAAATTTTCTAATCCACAAGATCTATTAAATCCAATCCATTTCCTCACCCAGTAGCAAAAGTTCTCTTAAAATCAACAACACAGCTAAATTCGCCTATTCACTTCCCTCGCTATCTACTATCTCCTACGCACAGTTTCTCCCAATTTCTTCCAAAAAAATTCCTCGTGCCGTCGGCAATGGCCGTGGGAACTATACTTCCAGATCTTGGAACGGAGATTCTGATTCCGCTTTGTGCCGTCGTCGGAATTGCGTTCGCGCTAGTCCAGTGGCTGATTGTGTCTAAGGTTAAGGTTGTCCCCGAGGCGTCGAACGCTGCAGATGGCAAAAACTTCACTGATTCACTCCTCGAGGAAGAGGAAGGCATCAACGACCACTCTATAGTTCAAAAATGCGCCGAAATCCAATCGGCCATTAGTGAAGGTATATTTCTACCTGCACTTATTTAGAGTGAGTAATTACGTTTTATGACTTGGAATTGGATTATTTTGGCTTTGAAGGTGTGAATTTGTTGTTCTTTTCGTTATGGATCTTGAAGCTGTAATTTTATTATGAAGTTAGCAGTACTTGTTATAGATAATGTATGTCTCTCTATGTACGAATATTTTTGAATTCTTCTTATGCGTAATTTAATTTCGAAGGCTTTATTTTTTGCTTAATCGTTCATATGCTGCAAAACGCATTTTTAATTCAAATTACAAAAGAGTCTCCCTTTTTTGCTTCTTTCAGCTCAGTTTTAATCCATATGTAACTATACTATCTCACTCACACATTCACAGTGAGAGATGGAGAGACGTATTTCTATGTGAAGACTCAAAGTGTGTGTGAGATTACGCATTTTCCTTTTATTATCTATACCTTCATACTTTCTCCTCTGGTTGGAGAAGAAAATAATTGAACATTTGGTTTTCTGCATTTATTTGGTAATTCATATTTTTTAATGCTCTGCAAAGAAATTTAATGCCGATTTGTTTTAGTTCCCGGTGGGTGAACATAAGGTTGACCGATTGAAAACTCCGCCTGCATTCATTTTTACCGAGGCGGTGTGATGGAGGATTCCGTATAGATCTAGCTTCTTCTTTTGTATTTATTTCGTAGTTCAATGTGTTACGCTTTCTCCTTTGACAAGTGTACAGAGGCCCAAAACAATTAGTAGGAGCGAAAAAATGTTGACACAATTATTATTTCTTTTCCTTCTTTTATTCAGTCAGTGACTCGGTGTCAATTGTCATTTACTTTATGGTAGATCTGAGCAGTCTTGCTGACGTGGGAAATTTTTATTTCTATTTTCCTGGCACGGTGTTGTAAATATTGCTACGTTTCCTCCATTGCTACCTGTTTCAGCGCGTCGTTCTAAATTTAGTATTAGGTTTGGCATAATATTACTGTTGTGGGCCTATCTGCATCAACATTTCATGATTTGATTTTGTATTTGTTTTTCTTATAATAGATTGGATCTGGGATAACAAGATTATGGAGGTGGTTCACCTGTGGAACTCACTTTGGAATTCTGAAAATAAAACCAGGCCAAAATTAATGACTGAAAGACCTAATATTTAGATGATGCGATTTCTTTACTGATTAATACTCCAGCTATGATCATGATTTTTTTTTCTGCAGCCTACTTATGATTGATTTGTAATTAAATTGAAATGAGAAGATTATGCCAGTTTTCAAGGCTAAAGGATAAGCATGTAATTGCTGTTTTGTTCTTTAATTTTCTTCCTCATTAGGACCCTCACTTGAAGGGGCTTCTACCAATTCTACACTTAGTTTCAAGAAGAAAACCATTGAAGCTTTTGCCTGTTATGCAACTCAATTTAACAAAGGCTGATCAAATATTAAGCTACAGCTGCTTATCCGAGAAAAAAATTAAAAAGGAAAACCATCAAAGCTACAGTTGTTTGTGATGAATAGTTAGACTTTTATAACAATGTGGTTCCTATATTCTGATGGTGACAGTGTGAAGTTGTGGAGTAACTAATGATGCATATTTGTTTGCTGTTCTTCTCTTTTTGGTTTTAAAATTGAATTTCTTAATGCTTTTGGAAATATTGAACTCTTTTGTCAGCATATATATATATATATATTGTATTTTAAATAACAATTACCTGTTCATCAATATATTTTCTAGTCATAAACCTTTTCTGAGTAACTGATTATGGTTTATGCTATGTCACAGGTGCAACATCATTTCTTTTTACCGAGTATCGGTATGTTGGCATTTTCATGGTTGCCTTTGCTGTGCTGATCTTTGTTTTCCTCGGCTCAGTGAATGGATTCAGCACAAAGATGAAATCTTGTACATACGACAGCACCAAATTGTGCAAGCCCGCTCTTGCCACTGCCGGCTTTAGCACCATATCCTTCATACTTGGTGCCATTACTTCTGTGGTTTCTGGATTTCTTGGAATGAAAATAGCCACCTATGCTAATGCCCGAACTACTCTAGAGGCTAGGAAGGGTGTTGGACAGGCTTTTATTGTTGCATTTAGATCTGGTGCAGTCATGGGTTTCCTCCTTGCTGCAAATGGTCTTCTAGTGTTGTACATTATTATCAACCTGTTCAACATATACTATGGCGATGACTGGGAAGGCCTATATGAGGCAATAACTGGTTATGGACTAGGTGGATCTTCAATGGCTCTTTTTGGCAGAGTTGGTGGAGGTATTTATACAAAAGCTGCTGATGTAGGAGCTGATCTAGTGGGCAAGGTGGAAAGGAACATCCCAGAGGATGACCCCAGAAATCCGGCGGTATAGATACCATTTACATTGGGCTGCTTAAAATGTCTTTAAGAGTTATTTGCTTCTTGCATTTTCAACTTATTTTCGATAATATTTCAGGTCATTGCAGACAATGTTGGTGACAATGTTGGGGACATTGCTGGCATGGGGTCTGATCTCTTTGGTTCATATGCTGAGTCATCCTGTGCAGCCCTTGTTGTTGCTTCAATATCCTCTTTTGGGATCAATCATGAGTTTACTGCTATGCTATATCCTCTTCTAATCAGCTCCATTGGAATCCTCGTTTGTTTGCTCACCACCTTGTTTGCAACTGATTTCTTTGAGGTCCGGAATGTTAAAGAAATTGAACCAGCATTGAAGAAACAACTCATTATCTCCACTGCATTGATGACGGTTGGAATTGCTCTTGTGAGCTGGATTGCACTTCCGTCTTCCTTCACTATATTTAATTTTGGAGTCCAAAAGGAAGTTAAAAACTGGTAGGTTCTGCACGAACCTTTATGATGTTTTGCAACTATTTTTTGCATTTGATCATTCCATTATAATGTCTTTGCACTCATTATAGGTTAACATTTAGATATAATGAGCCAAACTAGTCCTTTCAAAAGTACCTGCCTGTCCTTAGTAATTAATTACATTAAAGTTGGAAAACTTACTTTTTCCATTTGGCTGAGAAAAGATTATAATGTTTAATTATGTCATTTTCTCTGTTCTCTATCTGTGCACCCACATAGTGGAATGTGTGTAGATGCATATATTTATTTCCTTTTCATGTCCTTTTTTCTCAAATTTCAAACAGCAAATGACTCTCAATTTGCAGGCAACTGTTCCTATGCGTTGCTGTTGGTTTGTGGGCTGGGCTTATTATTGGATTTGTTACGGAGTATTATACAAGCAATGCTTATAGGTATGTTTCTGGACAGATTGTAAATTTCTCTGAAAGTATGATGTGCATTTAACAAGTTTTAGCTCATTTCTCTAATTATTGTTAGCCCCGTGAAAGATGTTGCTGATTCGTGTCGTACTGGAGCGGCTACCAACGTCATTTTTGGGCTTGCATTGGGATACAAATCTGTCATCATTCCAATTTTTGCCATAGCAATTAGCATTTTCGTCAGTTTTACTTTCGCTGCAATGTATGGTATTGCAGTAGCTGCACTTGGTATGCTGAGTACCATAGCCACTGGTTTGGCTATTGATGCCTACGGTCCCATCAGTGACAATGCTGGGGGTATCGCTGAGATGGCAGGCATGAGTCACAGAATTCGAGAGAGAACCGATGCCCTCGATGCTGCTGGAAACACCACTGCAGCTATTGGAAAGGTATATATAATCTGTAGCCTCAGACAATTTCAACTTTTGACACATTTTGTCCTATCACCAGAGGATGCATGTGGAGAACATTTGTCTGCATGCACGTTCATGTATTAGCATTGGACTTAGTGCTACTAACAAAGAGGTTGCAGCTTGCTGCATTAGCAGTTTTTACTCTGTTAAAAAACCTCCTTTGAGGAGAGTTTTGTGGCGAATGCTCCACTCTTACATGTTACTCCCGCTAATCCAAATTCATTTCTGTAGTATATGCTGGTTCTATAATCAATTATAAGCTACTTCAGTCTTCAGCTATCCGGAATACTTTCTTGTATCAGTAGGCCGAGTCTTATTTATATTATCGTCTAACAAAACATTCTTCCTCATATATCAGGGATTTGCAATTGGGTCTGCTGCCCTCGTGTCCCTTGCCCTCTTTGGCGCCTTTGTGAGCCGTGCGGCCATTTCAACTGTGGATGTCTTAACTCCCAAAGTATTTATTGGTTTGATTGTGGGAGCTATGCTTCCTTACTGGTTCTCGGCCATGACAATGAAGAGTGTGGGCAAAGCAGCTCTTAAGATGGTTGAAGAAGTGCGCAGACAATTTAACACCATCCCTGGTATCATGGAAGGCACCGCGAAGCCTGACTATGCCACTTGTGTCAAGATTTCCACAGACGCCTCAATTAAGGAAATGCTTCCGCCAGGTGCTCTTGTCATGCTCACTCCACTAATTGTTGGCATTTTCTTTGGTGTAGAAACTCTGTCTGGTGTCCTTGCTGGTTCCCTCGTCTCAGGCGTGCAGGTAATGTTATGGAATTTGCTGTGTCTTATTTTTGCTTGTATGTCCAAGGAGACTTGGAAATAAACATTTATTTGTTGTGCTCTAAATTTTGATTTCGCTTCACTGAGATGCCTTAATTAATATCAGGACACTTCTTATATGAACTCCGACAGAATTTGGCCTTTGTTTGACAACCATTAAAATAAAGAGCCATGTTATATGTACACCTTGGTTTACACTCCTGTGTGTTGGAAAATTTGGGTACATTGATTTCAAAAACATATTTTTCAATCAATCGTTAGATTTTTGACACATAAGAAGTGTCAACCAAAATGTACACATTTGAGTGTACAAGTAGTTTTATTCTAAAATGAAACTATTTTATTTCTCAAATTCATTTTCAACCATACATTTTCACAATAAAATATTCTTCATATAAAATCCAAAGTTTTTTCCTACTTTTTAACCACACATTCTCCAAAAAATCGCTTTTCCAAAACTCATTTTAATGGTTGTCAAATAGGGGCTTAATAAGAGTGGCTTAGATATCATGCTGTGTTTTAGACAGTCAATTTCATGCGTTCAATTTTTTGTCTCTCCGATGTGATTGACATTTTTGTTCTTTCTGTTTGATGTTACGCAGATCGCAATCTCTGCATCTAACACCGGTGGTGCTTGGGATAATGCCAAAAAATACATTGAGGTAAGTATTTTTACAACACGTGATTTTTGGAATAAAATTGTTCAGATTTGAGACTCTTGTGCTGTTTATTTTTGGGTCAATAGGCTGGTGCTTCGGAGCATGCGAAAAGTCTTGGTCCAAAAGGATCTGATGCCCACAAGGCAGCTGTGATTGGAGACACGGTTGGTGACCCTCTGAAGGACACATCTGGACCGTCTCTGAACATCCTCATTAAGTTAATGGCTGTTGAGTCCCTCGTGTTTGCTCCGTTCTTTGCTGCACATGGTGGCTTGCTCTTTAAAATTTAAGATGAGAACAATGTCATGTACCTTTACCTTTCCCTCTCTCGTTTTCTGACTTAACTGAAGTTTAATTTCTGTGCTGTTTTGTAATTTTAACATCTGTAAGAATTAGATTTTTGAAGAAATTTTGCATGTGGGGTTGGTGATTGATCTTGTGAAGAGTCTTAATTTTATGTTCTTTTATGTTTTATTTTTTTTACGAGTAAATCTTTGTATGTTGGGAGGTTCTCAATCTGTGTATGTAGTTGGTCGTCTGTCTTTATTTTTTGGTATTCAAACTTCTAACCTTTTAACTCTGTAGCACATTGACCCTAATGGATGGCTTCTAGCTATATTAAAAGAAAGGAAAGCAACCCCCATCTCCCCAGCCGCTTCCCCGGCCTTCAATGCCGCTCCTAACCCTGGTTCGCCTTTCCACTCCCCGTCTACTTGTTTTGGCCCACCCAATCTGCTCTCCCTGCTCCCACTTAGTTTTTGTGATTTTCTTCTCTCCTGTTATTAAAAGTATAATAGCTTTTTACATGAAAAAAATGAATTTTGAATCCAAAATTATTTAATTTTAGGAAATTGTGTTGTGTTTATTTTTGTTAGCCTTCTCCAACTTCTCAACTCTGAACTTTCTTAAAATATGTTTGAATATTGAGTAATGAATGATTGTTTATTGTATAAAATTGTAGAACTTGGATAGTTTCTATTCTATTATATAGGTATTCTTCATAATCAACGATTTTGCTTATTAAGCCCCTGCTTGATGGAAATTAAAATTAGATTTTGATAGAAGTTATTAAATATGTAGTTGAAAAGTTGCGAGACTTATGAAATATGTGGTCAAAATTTATTATTGATTTTGACTTAAATTAAAATTGAAATTTTAATCACTACCAAACATGCGCTGAGAATCATTTATGTGTCAATTAATGAGTTTAGGTAGACATTTTCGACGTCCTACTTGAATCAACGGATTTCGATCATGTTCTTCGTTCAATACATGCTTTCGCTTTCGTCAACTACAAACTTAAAATGTTTGAGATTTAGTGTCGAAAAAAATAAAAATAAAGGTTGAAGATTCGTTTACACAAATTTAGTGAGTTGGGAAGTTTCTGCCACAATTTTCTCGTTTTAATTTATGGAATGTTGATCTTGTCGAATGATAATGGAATGCTGAATTGGGATGACTTTACAAATTGATGTCCCCTTAGGGCTTGCTTGGGAGTTTTGAGATATCTGTTATGAATGTTTTTTAAATTATTGATTTTAGCGTTTACGAATGGATCGATTACGAGTGTTTTTAGTAGCGATTTTTAAAATAGTCAAATTCGTGTTTGGAAGTTTATTATTCATCGATTCTGAATTTTTTTTTTAATAATAAAATTACTTATATTCCCCTTAGTGAAATTTTAAATTTCTTGTACTTAAAATTTTAAGTTAGTTTTTTACTTATAAGTAAATTTTGTACTTTTTAATAATTTTTACAAATAAATAACTTCTTATATTTTATAAGTGAATTTTTTTTGGTCGTTTTTTTGTTTCGTAAACATAATATACCCAAAAGTGAGTTTTTATCTCATAAGTATAATTTTTTTGCTTTCAAATAATTTTTTTAGTTAATGCATTTTTATGTACAAATTAATTTTGAATAAAATATGTTGATTGGAATTAATTATTTTATAGAGGGTAAAATTTAAAAAAAATGAATATAAGAAACGGCCAAAATTCACCTTTGGTTGGTTGACGGAAACGGACAAAATTATACAACATCGATTTTGGTGGTTTTTAAATCATCCAAAATCGATGAATTAAAAAATAACAAGTATTAGTTTTTCCATCCCCTCATAAATGAATCGGTAAAAATCGATGAAAAAAATCTTCCAGAGCAGACCCTTACCCATCCAATCATTAAAAAATTTACACATCTACTCTTTTTTTTTTTTTTTTTTTTTCAAATTCCTTAAATGATATTCAATGGAAATGATGGTAACGAAAAATGTCAAAAACTCATCTTTCACAATTTTTTTCATATATATATATATATCTTGGAGCTTTATCACTGGACCTAGAAACAAGAAAAGCAGATTTTCATTAGGTTTTGAAACTTTAGAATTCTATTATGTCAAACCAGAATAGTTATTACACGACAAATCTAAAAAGTTCAAAAGGTTAAATCTAATGATTAGATTAAGGGCATGTTTGTGGTTAATTTTTTTAAGGATGAATTTTCGAAAAATGATTTTATTGAAGAATGTGTGATTCAAAAGTAAGGAAAATTTATGACTACGTGTAAAATTATTTTATTATGAGAATGTTTAATTGAAAAAGAGTTTTAAAAAATGGGTACTAAACTGGGACTAAGATTAAAAAATTCAATCCCCATTTTCCATTTATTAACAACATTTTTAGTCATTCGAAAAAAAGAAAGAATCGATGTGTATGTTTTTGTAAGGTGTCACTTTTTTAGCGGTGGAACAAATAATGGAACAGTAATTTAGGGACTATAGATCTAAACTTCTCGGAGTGTTACACGAACATTCTACAACATATTTTCTCGTGTACTATTATGTCAATTATTTCACTTATTTTGTTTCATTCAAATGTGCATCATCATTCAAAAAACTTAGCTTATTTATAGTTGAAAGTTCAAAAGAGTAGTTTACACATTCAATTTCTACAAACTAATCACTTGCCTACAGTGGACACGAGATTATAATGTCCACCGTTGAAGTGACATGAGGGATAAATTTTTTTTTTTTTAAAAAAAAACCCATGTTGCAACATGTAGTGTTACACATTCTTGCTTACTCATGTGAAGCTAGGGAGTCAGAAGCGGCATCAAGTTTGGTTTACAAGGAAGTTTCTGGCTAATCGAGAGAGGTAGACACTTCTGATTGACATAGTTAGGTTCATATGTTGTTCACACTACCCGTCTAATGATATTATCCAGAAATGGGCCATTATCGGTTGGCTTTTGAAATATTACCTAGTGCTGTATCTTTTCTATTTTTTTTTCTATCTACCAAAATAAATAAATAAACAAGATAAAAAATATTCCCTATAATTTTTTTGATAAACTTGTAAAGTTTCTTTAAAATTTATAAATTAATTTTTATGACAGTTAACAATAAATTATTTATTTTAAAAGTGTTCATTTCATTTATATTTNTTGATAAACTTGTAAAGTTTCTTTAAAATTTATAAATTAATTTTTATGAAAGTTAAAAATAAGTTATTTATTTTAAAAGTGTTCATTTCATTTATATTTAAAAGTAGCGTAACAATTTATCTCCTGAGGCCTCATAATTTTGAGGACCGGCCTTGGATCTTGATAGGAAAACAATGGTGCTAAGAGGAATATCATCTACATTCCACATACTTGTTAGAAAAAGGAGTGGTCCAATCGCTTGACGTTTTTGTTAGTTGTAATATGCTTTCTCCATTTCTCAAGGAAAGCCTTAGAAAGTTGTTACCGGGCCTTCAACGAGCAACATCCCATATAGTATTATACCGTCGTTTTCGTCATGCTCGAAATCCTGAAAACCGTCGAAAAATGTGTCGAAATAATATCATGAAGAAATTAAGATGGATTACAACCCAACATTTATGTATTACACTACTAAATATGATTGTTAATAAATTAGTTGGTGCCTTTTGAGGCTTACGTTTGTATATGATTAGTCTAAGTTAATGCATTACATTTTTTATACACTCGAGATTCCCATGTAACAACATTAATAATAAATATTTGGGACATTTGTGTTCTTTTGTTTTCTTTTCGCTCGTGATCTGTCTTATACATTGATTTTCTATTCATTTTTTTTTTAAAAATAAATTTTACTTTGTCATTATTGAAAAAAAAAAGTAGTTAATTTTACCTCTCGCATCTACTTGCCCACTCAACTAGAGTATTTTTTAATATAATTTTCGAACTTGTATTAAAGTCTACTTCACAACTAACGAGGGAATCAAAATTGTTTAAACTAAAAAGTACGTTTGACAGCTAAAGTAATGAATTAAATATTTCCT